>MU720196.1:264362-297997 GCA_026770625.1 Nicotiana glauca | reverse complement strand
ATTAATTTAGAAATGCATGCAACACGTATTTTTGTATTTTAATTAGTTCAAACAAATAAACACGCATACAAGATGTTAAAGAAAAATAACACACAATCCATTCAAATGCGATAACAAAACTATTTTATTTTATACTTTCAGGAGTTGTTGTCGTGAGAGCAAAAATCACGTGCTCACATCTGGTTCATAAATCAAAAAATCTGGACATTCATAATAATACGGTTATGGTTATAGAATCAGATAATGCTGAGTTCTTTGAAAATTTATATCCATATAAAAAGGAATGTGAGTCGATTGGTGAAGTATCTAAACGACCTCGGGAAGAAACAAAAGAAAGTACATTTAATCAGGAGAATCTAAGACGTAGTAAACGTCAAAGAACGTCTACTTCGTTTGGATAGGATTTTGTGACTTTCTTATTGGAAAATGAGCCTCGAACATTTAAAGAAGCTATGTCTTCTTCGGAATCATTATTCTAGAAAGAGGCAGTCAATAGTGAAATAGAATCCATATTGAACAACCATACATGAGAATTGGTTGATCTTCCTCGTGGAAATAAAACTTTGGGTTGTAAATGGATTTTCAAAAGAAAAATGAAAGATGATGGTACTATTGATAAATTTAAGGCAAGACTTGTTGTCAAAGGGCATAGACAACGAAAAGGTCTTGACTACTTTGATACATATTCTCCGGTGATAAGAATTACGTCCATACGACTGCTAGTAGCTATAGCTGCAGTTTACGGTCTTGAAATTCATCAAATGGACGTAAAGACAACCTTCTTAAATGGAGATTTAGAGGAAGAAATCTACATGGAACAATGTAGACTTGTTAAGTCCCTCTACGGACTAAAACAAGCACCCAAATAATGGCATGCGAAATTTGACCAAACAATATTGTCAAATGGTTTTAAGATAAATGAATGTGATAAATGTGTGTACATTAAAAATGTTCCAAATCACATAGTCATTGTTTGCCTATATGTGGATGATATGCTAATAATGAGTAATGACATTGCCGACATAAATGCGACTAAGCGTATGTTAACTAGAAAGTTTGATATGAAGGACTTGGAAGTTGCAGATTTAATTTTGGGGATTAAGATCCAAAAGACTCCTCAAGGTTTGGCATTTGTCACAATCTCATTCTATTAAGACAGTACTTGAAAAATTCAAGCACTTAGGCTTTAAAGTTGCAAAGACTCCAATTGACGTGAATCTTGCATTAGCAAAGAACAAAGGCCAAAGCATATCACAATTGGATTATGCTCGTGTGTTGGGATGCTTAATGTACATCATGAATTGTACACGACCAGATATAGCTTGTGCTATAAGTAAACTGAGTCGATACACGAGCAATCCAGGTCAATCTCATTGGATGGCCATGAAACGCGTTTTGGGATATTTAGAACATACCCAAAACTTTGATTTGCACTACAGTAAATATTTTGTGGTAATTAAAGGATATTGTGATGCAAATTGATCGCCGATTCAACTGATTCGAAGTCCACAAGTGGATATGTATTCACTATTGGTGGATGAGCGGTATCTTGGAAGTCATTAAAACAAACTTGTATTGCCCGCTCTACAATGGAGGCTGAGTTCATAGCCTTAGATAAAGCCGGTGAAGAAGCTGAATGACTCCGAAATTTCTTGGAAGACATTCTATTTTGGCCCAAACTGTTGACACCAATATGCATACATTGCGATAGCCAAGCGACAATTGGAAGGGCTAGGAGTGTTATATATAACAGTAAATCTCGTCATATACGACGAAGATATAAAACCGTTAGCCAATTACTCTCTAGAGGAATTATCACGATTGACTATGTAAAGTCAAGTGATAATGTGTTGTATCCACTTAACAAAAGGCCTAACTAGAGAGGTAGTTGAGAAATCATCAAGGGCAATGAGACTACGGCCAAGAACAAGTCATTGTGGCGGTAACTCTACCTAGAAGACTGGAGATCCCAAGATCTAGGTTCAAGGAGATCAAACAAAGTCATTAATGATGGTTCAACATTGTCAACAAAAACTTTGGTCCATTCTCGTGATGCGACAATGTTCAGTACCAAGGATAAAACATTAAGGCTTTTTAATGATTTCTAAATTTGATATGTGATCTATCAAATAGTGTATCTACATGATGACACGTTTCGGAATCACCTATGTAAGTGTGAAGTGTTAGCTGCTTCAAGGAGAATTTTGCAAGGCCAATTCTCTACGCACTTATGAAACCAGGCGGTGTTCATGGCTGAAACGAACACAATAATGAGAACCAAAGACGGTTAAGGGTTGATTGTGTGACTTATGGTTGTCTAGGTATACACTAAAGTTCGACGGATCAAAGATATCAAATCTACCGATCGACCGAGTATATCCAACATAAGTTCATTATGGAAAGTTCAAAGGGAAACCTACTTATCCAGATGCAATTAATCCTTGCTTGCGAATCACACAAGTTTTTCATGCATACTTCTGTGATATAGCCAATCCCCATTCATGTGGGGGATTGTTGAGTTTTCTTTTTAATATGGAAAGATATTAAAAAGAGGGTGAATGGAAAATGGAGGAAAAATGAAATTTTGAGTAAAATTTTAAGTTTCCCTCTCCTTTTAATGAGACTTTGTCCCTCATTGGTAGATGATAAGAATTTTGGTGGGTTTATATACAAATGCACTTCATGTAGCTCTTAAAGAGTTAGGACGAAGGCAAGTGTCGCGCCGTCGTCATCGTCGCTCGCTCGGCTCGGCTTCAGCTTCGGCTACGACTTCGGATTTGGATTTGGATTTGGTCAAATGATCGATTGATTGATTAATTTTTTGGACCAAATTTATTTGTTAATAGTGAATATTAACGTAATATTATCCGTGTTTGTAACAGATGTTTTTTCCAATCTGTGAACACTAATTAAAGGGTGCTCCAGCCACCATGAGTGCTTCCTCCACCACCATGAGTGCTTTCTCCATTACCATGAGTGCTTCATCCATTAATTTCACCAAATGAGTATGTCTACAAGTTGATTACACTATAAAAAGGTGCCAGCAGCTTGTTCAAACAGAAGAAGAAAAACGGACAGAAGAAGAAAACAGACAGAATACAATCTGATTTCCTCTTCTTTCAGCAGTCAACATTGGCGATATTTTGCAGTCCTTCATCTCAGAATTTCCATTTGATTTCTGAGTTGTCCTCCCTTATTCTGCATTGTTTTTAAACTACAAACAAAGCATCCGTAAGTGTGATTTGCTGTCGAACTTTGTGTTCGCTGAAACACTGGGGTTTGAAGTACCGCTACACCAGTGTGTAATTCGTTCTATCATGAGAGGAAATAATCCATAACCTTGGGTACTAGGAGGGGATTAAATTCCTTAAAAAATACTGTGAATTCAGTGGGCTCAAATTAATTACTGTTTTATTTATATTTACGCTTATATCCTAACGTTATTTTTCCAGAATTATTATTTACAAATACAGGATACTAACAAACGAAGAAACAACATCAGTAACTAAAATAAACTATGTGTTCAACGATGAATTTAGAACCCATAAACTTCAAAGTCTATCCCGAATATGAAAGCAATCATAACCCAAATTACTAAAAACTAAGATATAGTTAGCTTCTTAAATCTCAAGGAATCATTTACTTTAACCCTTTGAAGCTAAACAAGAATAACCTTTTCATGTCATATTTGTCCTTGAATTCCTTGAGCACTACCGCATGCATAAACAAACTTTATTTTTTATAGGTAAATATAAATATGTTATTTTTATTGGGTTAGGAGAAAGTAGGTTATCAGATTCCTCATAAACAATAGGAGTGAAGTACAAAGGGAGAGTATTTACTTTGCCTTAAACAGTAGCATTCAAGTACAAATGGCCAAAACGTATCTCCTTCAGTACTTTCATATTTCTAAATATTTTGGTTGGTAAACCCCCAATACCCTTCAAGGGAAAAGCTCTTGGCCAATGAATTGTCTTTTTATTTTATTTTTTATTTTAATATGTATTCGGTACTTCGGAGACAGAGACAGAGCTAGAATTTGAAATTTATGGGTTCAGGGTTCTAGTCATTTTAAGTTACTAAATTTTAAATTAATAATTTATACATATTCAATGAATTTTTAAGACAAATACATATATATTTCTATGAGAAGCTTAAAGGAACCCATGATTCCCAGTAATAAGCCATCAACATTATCGCACATAGCAAATCCTTATTAAGTTAGGTTTTTAATTAGTGAAAATGATATCCGGTGGTCATTTTTAAGTATGCTATTTAAAATATATTTATATTTTATTATGTATTTAAAGATTAACCCATTCGCTTAAACTTCATGACACAACTTTCTGAAGTTTAAATTTTAAAGTTCAAACTTTAGGACATCTTGTCCTAAAGTTTGAAAATTGTATCATAAATTCGAATTTTATATCCTGAATTTTAAATTAATAATTTAAAAGTGGTTATTCGTGCACGTGGCCCTTTTAACTAAGGGGTAGGTGTTTCTCCATTATAAGGAATCGAAACAAAGACTACTTAGGGTGAAGAGATCTCATATGTTACCACACTCGCAAGGAGTGCGTTTTTTTCTTGCACCTCATTGCCTTTAAAATGTTATACCAATAAAGATGAACTTGATTGATGAAGAATCCTGGGTATGGATTCTTGAGTTCCTTCAAATATTATCATACTTGTAGAAGGCACATCAAATCTCACATCTAACAACGTCAAATTCTTCAAAAGAAGTTGTAGTAAGATTTCATTTTATAGTGTACATGACTTAAAATCAAATAAACCCTTTTCTGCTAGTAATATTATAGTCTTTTTTTGAAATTAATAATCTTGAATGTTTTCATATTTAAACCATTGATATTGCAAATGGTTCAACAATATGTGTCACGACCCGGTATTCCCATCTTCGGAGCCGTGATGACGCCTAACATCACACTTGTTAGGCAAGCCAACATTAGAATTTTATTAACCCTTTGCCTTTACATTTCATAGATTAAAATTACCAAACTAAGTCAAGTAGAAGAAAATGCGGGAGTACATGAATAACATTTTGTCTATATACTATTAACAATAACATAGCCATTACTACTACCCAAAATCTGGTGTCACAATCCACGAACATACCATGAATATCTACAAATATTGGTCTGAATTAAATTACATTTGTTTCGAAAGAAAAGAAAACAGGAATGAAGAAACATAGGAGGGGAAGCCAGAGCTTGTGGACACCAGCAGGACTACCTTGGGTCTCCTAGATGAAATGTCTGCAACTGACCTCTTGATCAGCCACTACCAGCTCCAAAATCTACACAGGAAGTACACAGTGATGTATCAGTATAACCGACTCCATGTATTGGTTAGTGCCGAGCCTAAACTCGACGAGGTAGTGACGAGGCTACGGTGGGGCAATCACAACATAACATGTATACAGTATGTAATAAAGCATAAAGAAGTACGAAACAAAATAAAACTGTAACTTGCAAGAAAAGAATTCAAAACTCCGATATTTCATCAGTACTCAGCTATAGCTAATCCTTAAGTGTAAAGCCAAATTACAAAATAACTTGAACAGCAGAAGAGAGACACATAAACACATAAACTGATGCGGCGCGCATCCCGATCCCACCATATAATCAATATCAAGATGAATATTCACCTTTATTACTCTATTTCAATCCACCCTTATTCCTCCTATTGCGACGTGCAACCCGATCCCATCGTATAATAGTAATTCACCCTTATTTCTCCTCAACATACCACCCTTATTACTCCTGTTATGGCGTGCAACCCGATCCCACCAAATAATAGCATTTCACCCTTATTCCTCCTCAGTATATCACCATTATTCCTTCTGTTGCAGTGCGCAACCCGATCCTACCATATCAGTACCAATCACACAATAAAATTAGGAATTTCACCATTTAGCTCAAAACTCTCCATAATATTTAAGCCTCAAACCTAAGCAAACATAAAGTAACACAATTATGAAACTTCACTCAATTAATACTACATAGAGAGACCAACCCAAAATGTACAATAAAGCACCGATAAACCAACTTAAACCAATAATGTAATACAATGAAACTACGGAATAGTTAATACCTTCAATAAAGAAAAATAAAATCTAACAAGTAGCAATTAAACAGGAAAACACCAATAAATAAGTAGCAGTTAAGACAGGAAGACAATATATTAAGAACGAGAAAGAAACAGGCTAAACAAATAATCTGGCGGCGTATAGGTACTCGTTACCTCACCTATTGTCACGACCTAGATTTTTCACCTTCGGGAGTCGTGATAGTGCCTCCTCGTGAAAGCCAGCTAAGCCAAATTAAGCCAAAACCTAAAGCTAAATAGTTTATAAATGCGGAAGAGTTCTAACATGTTCACATAATCCACTACCAGTCTACCCACAAATCCGGTATCACAACTTCACGAACATCTACGAGTTACTACAAATACTGGTCTGAAAAGAAAAGAGACAGCAGAAAGCTAAAACAGGGAAGGCGGACTTCAGGCTCTGCGGACGCTAGCAGATCTACCTTGGTCTCCCTGGACCGAAGGCAGCTACCTCAGCTACTCACTGGGTCCGGTACCAAAATCTGCACAAAGTGTAGACTGTAGTATCAGTACAACCGACCCCATGTACTGGTAAGTGTCGAGCCTAACATCGGCGAAGTAGTGACGAGAATAGGACACGACAACCATATAAGCCTGTTCAATTAAATCATATACGGACAGAATCATAATAACAAGAATTAACAGAATGAGGTGGGAAGGGGACATGTTGCGGGGAATATCAGATTCTAGAAATAACCAATAAAGAAGCATCAATAAGGAAGCATAATGAACATTGTATCTATATCAACAAGAATAAGAAAATGGTAACACGTGCACGTCATCACACTTTGTGCTTTTACTCTCGTCCTCACTATATGATACGACACGACATCACCCTTCATGCATAACCTCACATATTCATGGTACAACATCACCCTTCGTGCATTATTCCTCACAATATTGGCACGTCATCACCCTTCGTGCATTAACACTCAAATCATGGCACGACATTATCATTTGTGCATTAACACTCATAATATCGGCACGACATCATCCTTCGTGCATTACAGTCATTCACAACATCATGCACGACATCTCCCTTCGTGCTTTACACTCTTCCTCACCCAAACAATAAAAATAATACGTCCCGACAAGGGAAACAACAATATCAACAATAATATCCCGGCAAGGGAATCAACAATATTAACAGTAACATCCTGGCAAGGGATTCAGATATAACCAATCTCGTTTTCAACAATTACTTTACAAGAAATGTAACTCAACGTCAACAATAATCAATTACCAATAACTTTCACAAGCTTTGTTCAACATTTATAATCATCAATTTGAGCATGATCAATACCTAATAGAGTCACAACAATCATGATATAAGATTCACGGGCATGCTTGACACCAATGTATAGATACTCGTCACCTCACCTATACGCCGTACTCGATAATAACACATAGAAAATAGACGACAATTCCTATTCCCTCAAGATAAGATTAGGACAAACACTTACCTCGAATTCACGGACAAGATTAAGCCTCAACTACCGCTTTAACTCTCGGTTCCACATCCAATTCGCTTGTATCTAGTCACAATATACTTAACAACATTAATTAACGCTAAATAGACCAATTCTAATGCATGAAAATAGGTTCCCATTATTTTTCCCAAAAAGTAAAAAATTAACCCTGGGCCCGCTTGGTCAAAATCCGAAGTTCGAACCAAAATCCAATCACACATTCACTCACGAACTCAAATATATAATTAGTTTTGAAATCAGACCTCAAATTGAGGTCCAAATCTCCAAAAATTAAAAATCCTAACTTCTACCCAAAACACCTAATTTGCCATGAAAATCCAAGATTTTGTAGTGAAATAATGTAAAAAGATATCATAGATTGAAGAAAATAAGTTAGGAATTACTTACTAATGATTTGGAAAAGTTTGTGCCTTTGAAAAATCGCCTAAGGAGGTTTAGGGTTTAAGAGAGTTGGAAAAATGAAGAAAATCCCGTCTGAAAACTCATTTGGCAGGTGCAGTTATCGCAATTGTGAACAGCGGTTCACAAATGCGAACCCTTCAAAAGTCTGCTACCTCCGCATTTGCGAAGGATATGTCGCATTTGCGACTCCTGAATCTTTCGCATTTGCGACCAAATTGTCGCATCTGCGAGAATGGCCTGCCCAGGTTGGTTCGCAATTGTGACGCATGTGTCGCATTTCCCAAGCCTGAGAACTTCGCATTTGCAAATTGCGAGATCAGAGGCTTGTTACACAACTACATCATACCAGCAATCTCTCAAAGTCTAAATTCACTCCGTGGCCTATCCAAAATTCACCCGAGCACTCGGGGATCCAAACCAAATATGCACGCAAGTCTAAAAATATCATACGGACTTGCTCGTGCGATCAAATCATCAAAATAACATCTACAACTACGAATATAACCTCAAATTCATGAAATTACCCAAAAATATTGAAATTTTCATTTTCTCAACTATATGTCCAATTTATACCAAACCAATTCCGATTCTTACCAAATTTCACATATTCAACTTAATTAATATTTTAAACCTGGATCGCTTAATATTTTTTCGACATCAAATACGACCTAAGGAACCATAGTCACTGCCCCGCCATGACACGGATCAAGAATACACATCATTTCATTTCAAAAAGCCTATTTTCCAGCAAACACTTTTCTTTAAAAATTCTTTTCTCGGACTTGGGACCTCGGAATTCGATTCCGGCATACGTCCAAGTCCCATATTTTACTACGGCCCCTACGGGATCATCAAATTACGGGTCCGGGTCCATTTACTATGAATGTTGACCAGAGTCAACTTTAACTCACTTTAAAGGACAATTTCATTATTTTTTTTAAGATTTCACATAAAAGCTTCCTGGAAACGTGCCCGGACTACTTACGCAAATTGAGGTGAGACAAAAAGAGGCTTTCAAGGCCTCGGAACATAGTTTTGACTTCTAAAATAAGAGTTGACCTTTAGGGTCATCACACACACACACACACATATACGCCACACACATGTATTTTTACATATCAATTAAGCCGGGGATTCCTAATCCCTCAAGTCAAAGTTAGACACAACACTTACTTCAATTCAACGGCCAACTCAACGCTCAGCTACCGTTTTTCCTCTAGTTTCCACTCCGAAGCAATAGAATCTAGAAAATTACCAACCAAACAATTCAATTTAAGCCTTAGGAACTACCCATGATAGCAAGGAATTCAATTTAGGCAATTTTTTAAAAAGTCAATACCCGGGCCCGCTTGGTCCAAACCCAAAATTCGGACCAAAAATCGATTACGCATTCATCCCTCGAGCCCAAATATACAATTAATTTTGAAATCCGACCTCAATTTGAGGTCTAAATCCCCAAATTTTGAAACCCCTAGTTTCTACCCAAAAATCCCCAATTCCACCATGAAAATCCTAGATTCTAGGTTGAAATCTTGTTAAAATAAGTGAAGATTGAAAGAAATGAGTTAAGAATCACTTACCTATGATTTGGGGAAGAAATGGTCTTTGAAAAATCGCCTCTTGAGCTTTAGGTTTTGAAAATTTGGGAAATGAATCAAAAATCCCGTCTAAGTCCCTTTTATACAGTTGCAAATGTCGCATTTGCAACCTGAGCTTCGCAACTCGAAAATGCGAGAAATGCATCGCAAATGCGAACTTGTCGCATTTTTGCTTCTTTCGCAAATGCGAATATATTGTTCGCAAATGCGGAGCTGGGATCGCAATTGCGACCACCTTCTTCGCTCGCAAATGCGAAGAATCCCTTTCCCAGATCAACTTCGCAAATGTGAAGGATTTTTCGCATTTGCGAACATAGGCTGGCCTAGCTTCTCTTCGTATTCGCGATGAGAAGCTCGCAAATGGGACCTCAACAGTAGTCGCAAAGGCAAAGTTTGACCTCGCATTTGCGAGGTCTGAGGCCTGCAACACAACTGAAGAACACCAACAATTTTTCTAAGTTTCAAATCATTCTGTAGCCTACCCGAAACTCACCCAAGCCCTCGGCGCTCCAAACCAAACATGCACACAAGTCTTAAAACATCATACGAACTTGCTCGTGCGATCAAATCGCCAAAATAACATCTAGAACTACTAATTTAACATCAAAACACATGAAATTCTTCTTTTCTTAACCGGACGCCCGAATCACGTCAAACCAGCTCCGTTTCTCACCAAATTTCACAGACATGACTTAAATATTATAGTAAACTTGTACCGGGCTCCGGAACCAAAATACTGGCCCGATACCAATGGGATCAATCATTAATCAGATTCTTTAAATCACTAAATTTTCAAACTTATAATTTTAAACAAAAACTCATTACTCGGGCTAAGGACCTCCTATTCTGATTCCGGGCATAGCTCAGATCGCATATTTTACTACGGACCCACCAGGACCGTTAAAATATGGGTCCAGGTCCGTTTACTTAAAACTTTGACCGAAGTCAACTAAAAATCAACTTTTTAGGTCAAAAATTATTGTTTCATCAATTTTTTTCACATAAGAGCTTTCCGGAAACACGCCCGAAATGGGCACACAAATCGAGGAGAAATAAAATGAGGTTTTGAAGGACTCGTAACACAGAATCGAGTTCTAAAATATAAGATGACACTTTGGGTTATCACATTATAATGTACCAGTTCTTTAAACGAAGATGTCCCAAATAATTTTCATTTTCTGATTAATTGCACAAACCTTCTCTATTTGTAGACGCCATCAGAAAACCACACATAACATTTGTTTAAATAAATAAAGTTGAAGGTTAAATAAATTGGAGCTGTGACGACTAAACTCCAACACACGCATTGAAGCAATAATTTTATTTTCAGTCCAACTCAAATTAGTTGGAGAATATTATGAACAAATTTGGAAGAGATTTTTGTTAATTTATAAGAAAATGAATTGTTATATCGTCGTCCCCAAAGTACGTTATTCTTTTGCCAATAAGCTATTTAAGAATTAATCATAATGCTGTCTTCATAAAGGTAGTGATGTCTCTGATATATATGCCAAGAACGGTAAGCAACGCACTAACATAAGATTTCATTAGACTGAAAAAGAATTAATTAGTTCATTAAGTGCATGAATCAATAGTTTGCTCGTTCATTAATCAAGTTGAATCATTGATTAAGTTCGCAATCAATTACTAATATTTTTCTTTTGTTCTTTTTTATAGTGGGGCAAACAAATGCAATCCTTGTGCTCCACTTTGGAACATAAATAATAAATACAAATAGAGGGGAAAGCAATATGTGGACCCAGGAACTAAAGAACGACAAGCATAGTCTTTAGGTTCACCAATCAATGAAAAGGCATATATAATGTTGATTCAAGTTTTAAATTATCAAAACTCAAGTTGGAGAGGACCGAAAAGGAAAAGAGGGAAAAAAACTCTAGGCGCACTGTTGTGAGTATGAAATTCTCTGAAAGCGTTTATGGGCGTGTTTGGTACGAAGGTTTCAAATTTTTTTGACTTAAATATTTTTCTTATAAACTTATTTTTTTTTAATTGGAGGAAAATATTTTCTTTATCAAGAAAAGGAAAAATATTTTTTTCAAAAACTCCTTCTCAACCTTCCCTCTCCTTACTCCAAAAAAAGGCTTGTTTTTTTAATTTCAGTTTTTTTGTTACGATCCTATGTCTCACCTTTTCTTAAGGGGTAATGATGATCTCTTTAATGCTCCAGAAAAAGAGTGAAGTGTATTTATAAATTTTGGCGAGAGATAGAATTTAGGATTTAAAGTTTTACCATATTGAATTTACAATTATATATATAGAGAGCCTGAGCAAAGGTTATTTAATTCATGTGAATTCCTAGCCAACCTTCTAGATCAGCCCCTAATTTTGGCTCAACAAATCTTTAATTTTTTTTATAGCAAATATACCGCTAGGCTAGCTGCTTAGTGACTAATATATAAATAATAATCCAAAAATAAGGATCTTGTTATAAAATAAAGTAGAAGAACAATATTGCAGAGAAAGAGAAAGAGAGGAAATTCTTATTGAATTTTGGGATGAATTACAATGGAATAGAACCCTCTATTTATAGGAAGAGCATGACTTAGCCACCAAGTAATAAACCCTAGAATCTCTCTAAATATAGACATTCAACATAAATAAAATTCTATTTATAACACTCCCCCTGAATGTCTATTCAACAGATAATGTGCCTCGTTAAAACCTTAACTAAAAGAAAATCCAATGGGAAAAAAATTCTAGAAAAGGAAAAAGAGTATACATATCTAATAATACGCCTTTTGGTTGCCTCGTTAAAAACCTTGCAAGGAAAACCTAGTGGGACAAAACCTTATAAGGAAAAAAGAGTGCAATGCGCATTAACTCCCCCTGATGAGAGCATCAATTCACATCCTTGAGCCTTCACATCCCAATCTTGTACACCAGCTTCTTGAAGGTTGACGTCGGTAGAGGCTTGGTGAACAAATCAGTCATATTATCACTTGAACAAATTTGTTGCACATTAATATCACCATTCTTTTTAAGATCATGTGTGAAAAATAGCTTTGGTGAAATGTACTTTGTCCTATCTCCTATTATGAATCCTCCCTTCAATTGGGCTATGCATGCTACATTGTCTTCATAAAAAATTGTAGGTAGTTTGTCACAATTCAAATCATATTTGTCTCGAATAAGATGTATTATAGACCTCAACCATACACATTCTTGACTTGCTTCATGAATAGCAATTATCTCAGCATGATTAGATGAAGTAGCCATAATTGATTTCTTAGTCGATCGCCAAGATATGACAGTGCCTCCACTTGTAAACACATATCCTGTTTGAGATCAAGCCTTGAGTGGATTGAATAAATACCCAGCATCGGCATAACCAACAAGATCAGGACTGCAATTATTGCCATAAAATAAGCATATATCGGTAGTTCCTTTTAGATACCGCAATATGTGTTTGATTTCATTCAATGTCTCCTTGTAGGAGTAGAGCTATATCTTGCTAAGACATTAAGTGAAAAGGTTATGTCAGACCTTGTAGTATTGGCAAGATACATTAGTGCACCAATTGCACTAAGATATGGTACTTCAGGACCAAGTAGCTCTTCATTCTTTTCTTGAGGTCGGAATGGATCCTTATTCACATCAAGTGATCGAACAACCGTCGAAGTACTTAATGGATGTGCTCTATCTATGTAAAACCGTTTCAATACCTTTTCTATATAAGCATATTGATGAACAAAAATTTCGTTTGCCAAATGCTCAATTTGCAAACTAAGACATAATTCTGTCTTTCTGAGATCTTTCATCTCGAATTCCTTCTTTAAATAATCAATTGCCTTTTAGAGTTCTATAGGAGTTCCAATAAGGTTTATGTCATCAACATATATGGCAAGTACAACGAATTCTGATGTTGTTTTCTTTATAAAAACACATGGGCAAATGACATCATTTATATAGCCTTCCTTCAATAAATACTCACTAAGACGATTATACTATATTCGTCCTGATTGCTTTAGACCATACAACGAACTTTGCAATTTGATTGAAAATATTTCCCGGGACTTTGAATTATTTACTTTAGGCATTTTTAATTCCTCGGGAATTTTCATGTATATCTCATTATCAAGTGAGCATAAAGGTAGGTGGTAACAACATCCATTAAATGCATGTCAAGTTTTTCATGGACAACAAAACTAATGAGATAACAGAACGTTATGGCATCCATAACAGGTGAATATGTCTCTTCATAATCGACACCAGGCCTTTGTGAAAATCCTTGTGCAACAAGGCATGCCTTATATCTTTGTACCTCATTTTTCTCATTTCTCATACGTACATAGATCCATTTATAGCCAACAGTCTTAACACCATTAGGTGTTTGGACTACAGGCCCAAAAACTTTATGTTTTGCAAGTGAATTCAACTCTGATTGAATTGCTTCTTGCTATTTTGGCCAATCAAGTCTTTGTCGACATTCTCCAACAGATTGAGGTTCAACATCCTTACTTTCCTGAATAATTCTAGATGCAATATTATATGCAAAGACATAATCCTCCACTATATCCACTCGATTCAAATCTATCTCAATATCGATTGGATTTATTGATAGTTCCTTATTTTCTTGAGTCTCGGGCTCAGAGGACCCCTCATGAATCTCAAAATTTATTAAATCGTGGATTTCTTCATGAGATTCTTTCGTATTTGATAATTTGTTTTCCTTTTTCTAGGATTTTGATCTTTGGAACCTAATGGTCTGTTACGTTTTAGGCGTGATTTTGACTAATTAGCTAAGATACTAGAAGATTGTTCAATAGGGACATCAATATGGATTGGAACATTCTCTACAGGGATATGTGATTTTGTTATCCTTTTCAAATCCATAAATGCATCTGGCATTTGATTTGCTATTCTCTGCAAATGGATAATCTTTTGCACCTTTTTTTCATAAATAGAGGCACGTGGATCAAGATGAGATAATGATAGATTTTTTCCATAAAATTTCTCGTTTGGTTTCACCAACTTCTCCCCCTAATTTTGGGAAAAGTGTCTCATCGGATTGACAGTCTGCAAATCGTGCAGTAAACAAATCCCATGTTAATGTTTCGAGGTAGCGAATAATAGAGGATGATTCAAACCAAATATATATTCCTAACCTTCTTTGGGGACTCATTTTGGTGCGATATGACGGTGCTACAAACACATATACTGCGCATCCAAAAATTCTTAAATGGGATATATTAGGTTCATCACCCAAAACTAATTGCAACGGGGAGTATTTATGATAATTTGTCGGTCTGAGACGAACTAGCATTGCTGTATGCAAAATGGCGTGACCTCAAACAGAAATGGGTAACCTCGTTTTCATAAGTAACGGTCTTGCTATCAATTACAGACGTTTAATTAAAGACTCTGCAAGGCCATTTTGAGTGTGAACATGAGCTACAGGATGTTCCACTTTTATCCCAATTGATAAGAAATAATCATTAAATGCTTGGGATGAAAACTCAGCAACATTATCAAGTCTAATAGACTTAATTGGATTATCGGGGAATTGCGCCCATAATCGAATTATTTGTGCCATTAATTTTGCAAACGCGAGGTTACGGGATGACAATAAGCATACATGATACCATCTAGAAGATGCATCTATTAAGACAATGAAATATCTATACGACCCACTAGGTGGGTGAATAGGTCCACAAATGCCCCCTTGTATATGTTTCAAAAATGCATGGGACTTAATTCCAACCTTTATTAGTGATGGTCTAATAATTAATTTGTCTTGATAACAAGAAGTACAAGAAAATTCATTATTTAAAAGAATCTTAAAAATCTTTAATGAATGTCCATTTGAGTTTTCTATAATTCGTCTCATCATAATTGATCTAGGATGTCCCAATCGATCATGCCAAAGTACAAAAGTATTGGAATCAGTAACCTTTTGGTTTACAATAGAATGTGCCTCAATTGCACTAATTCTTGTCCAATACAGGCCACAAGATAAAGATGAAAAGTTCTCAATAACCCTCTTTTGGCCATAGACATTCTTGGTAATGATGAGATATTCAAGATTATTCTCATTTATTGTCTCAACATGATATCCATTTAGGCGGATATCTTTAAAACTCAACAAGTTCCTCTTGGACTTGGAGGAGAACATTGCATTCTCTATGATAAGTATTGTTCCTTTAGGCAGAGTTATAGTAGCTTTTCCAAAGCCTTCAATTAAATACTACTAGAAATTGTAGTAACATCTGCCTTACGCATACTTAAATGAGAGAAATATTTCTTCTCTTTGAATATTGTATGTGTTGTACATGAATCAACTAAACAAATATTTTTACAATTGAACTTTGATCCAAGTTTGCTTTGTGAGATATCCATGTTTGCTTAGTCTTCCAAAAATCTTCTTGAGACGGTAGAGTCTCGTGCTGATAACATGTTATGAAGCAATAAAAGTAGAAGAACAATATTGCAGAGAAAGAGAGAGAAAGGAAATTCTTATTGAATTTTGCGATGAATTACAATGGAATAGAACCCTCTATTTTGTCACGACCCAAATCCCGAACCTGGTCGTGATGGCGCCTCTCATGAAGACAAGGCCAGCCAGTCAACCCAATTTATCCTTTTAAAATAATTATTTAACAAAAACTATAGTGCAACATGGTTTAATAATACGGAATAGCGGAAGTACAGATAAAAATGCGAAAATCCAACCCAACACAGTCCTAACCGGGGTGTCATAAGTCACGAGCATCTAAAGAATCTAAACACTAATACAAGACCAATAATATACATAATGGAATTTAGAATCAATGAAGAAATACGGTGCCGCGAACGCTGACGGTCACTTGCTTAGCTACGATAGCAAAATCTCCAATCAGCCCAAAACCCGCTACCGGGTGACCAATTACCTGCATCTGCACACGAGGTGCAGGGAGTAAAGTGAGTACTCCAACTCAGTGAGCAATAAAAGTAAATAACAACTGAGCGGTAAGAAAACACGTAAAACATATCGTCATGCTGTATAGAAGCAGAGAAAAACCCTTCAATTGAGAAAATCAGTAAAAACTGTGAAATCTTTAGAAATATCTTGGCTCAATTTAAAACCTCTTTTTGAAAATGATATTTTCAATAATTGCGAAAATAATTTTAACAATTAGTGATACTATGCACAAAAACCAACCCCTCGGGCAATATTCTTTATCAAACTCTTAGTAGAATATCAGCCCCGCGGGCTCACTCCCAACTCACAAGGTACAACATCAGCCTCTCAGGCTCACTATTAGTATCTCGGAATAGTATCAGCCCCTCAGGCTCAGAACGGTATGAAGCGACCAGACAATGAAAGAAGAGCACATAATTATTATGGAAGATAATACAGGTAATGAACAAATGCATGAATGCAATGCAATGCATATGATGGTACATTCCAGTATCCACTGCGGCGTGCAGCCCGAGCCATCCATATTTATTTATCATCGACGACGCTCACTAGGGGTGTGTACAGACTCCGGAGGGGCTCCTACAGCCCAAGCACAATATCAAGCCATCTCGTGGCATCAATCAAGTCCTGGTCAGTCATTGTTACATGACCAATTTACATCATACAGTTTCATTGTTACCACTGTTTCAAATCACATCATACAGTGTCATTATTACTACTGTTTCAAATCACATCATACAGTGTCATTGTTACCACTGTTTCAAATCACATCATACAGTGTCATTGTTACCACTGTTTCAAAATCACCATTGCGGCGCGCAACCCGATCCATGCTCAGTCCAGAAATTATCATAATCCCCTTGGGCATTTATAAAATAGTAGTTCTCAGCCCGAAATATAATTTAAAATATCATTTGAGTTTTCAAAAAAGTATTTAAAACTTTGGACTGAAACCAAATGATATGCAAAATATGCTAAAACAGTAATATCAATCCCCAAAGGATTCTACAGGTCGGCACAAGCCCCAAAACATGACAATACGCCCAATTCACAATAATAAAGTATGCATCTCAATCGTCAATATAGTAGAAATATCACTCGGGATGGACCAAGTCACGATCCCCAATAGCAAACGACTCCGCACTCGTCATAGAATGAGTGTCATGCCTCAATATAGCGTTACGATGTGCAATCCGAGATTTCAAATCCTCAAGATATCATTTACAAGCATTACTCACCTCGAACCGGCGAAATCTCTAGCCCTTGATGCCTTTGCTCCTCAAATCGGCCTCCGCACGCGTCGAATCTATCTAAAATCAGAGCGAATATATCACAATATGTTAAGGGAACAAAGCCCAAGCAAAAACAATCAAATTCGGGCAAAATTCTCGAAATTACCAAAACTCGAGCCCTGGTCCCACTTTTATAAACTCAGAAATTTTTACATATTTAGATTCCTCATCTTCCCACAAGTTCATACATATCAAGAATGCCAAAATCAGAGTTCAAATGACCCCTCAAATCCTCAATATAAAATCTCAAAACTCAAGCCCTAGTTCTTCCACTTTTTGCTAAGTTTCCATAAATTTCTAGATGGATTTCACAATAAAAACGAGTATTGAGACCAAGATTCTTACCTCAAGTCGTTTCCCTTTGAATCCCTCCTTCTTTTCCTCCAAAAATCTCCAAAAACAGGTAGTCATGGGTGAAAATAGACCCAAAATCGCAACTGATGTGTTTTAAAATATTTTGCCCAGGTATTTTACTCTTCGCGATCGCGGAGAACAATTTTCCAGCCCAAAATTTACTCTTCGCGATCACGATGAACAGTTCCCAGCTCTTCCGGACAGTGTCCAGTATAACGGTCATAACTTTTTGCACACAATTTCAAATGACAAATGGTTTGATGTTCTGAAAACTAAACTCAAAGATTTACAACTTTCATGTGTTGGTCATTTCGCAATTTCTTAAATATTTATAGATATAATCTGACAAAGTAAGCCCATGTGCAACGCAACTTTCCTCTTCATCTTCCCGGACACCCTGTAGTATAACAGCCATATCTCTTTGTACATAAATCCAAATCATGAATAGTTTACGTTTTTAAAACCTAGACACAAAGGGCTGCAACTTTTATTTTTACATTATCTCAAAATTCCTTATAAATTGTGAGATATGAGCTTCCGAAGTGGGATCAACGCAAAAGAATATTTCTTCTGCGCGATCGCGAAAGGCTTTACGCGATTCATTAGCATGTTTCTCACATTTTACTCACCACGATTGAAACCCATTGTCCGCGATCGCATAGAACACTGCTTCAGAAAAAAACCAGCAGTTAAAAATGGCCTAGAAATGGTCCGAAACCACCCCAAAACTTACCCGAGGCCCCAGGGACCTCAACCAAAAGCACATATAAGTTCTATTACCTTATTCAAACTTGCTCGAACCATCAAAACACTACCATTAACATCAAAATCATCAAATTTTATCAAATCAAAGCCTAAGTTTAACTAGAACTTCCAAAACTCGCATTCGATAAAAAATTCGACCTAAATACCTCCGAATCAATTGAAATTTTGCACACACATCCCAAATCACCTAACGAAGCTACTGCAACTCTCGGAATTCTATTCCGACCCTCGGATCAAAATCTCGCATGCCAATTGGATTTCGCTAAAATACTAACTTCGCCAATTCAAGCCAAATTCTACACCGGACCTCCAAAACCACTTCCGATTACACTCCTAAGTCACAAATCATCTCCCGGAACTAATCGAACCATCGAAATTTACATTCGAGCCCTCTAACTCATAAGTCAACGTCCGGTTAACTTTTCCAACTTAAGGCTTCTTAAAAGAGACTAAGTGTCTCATTTCTTATTAAAACCACTTCAAATCAACTCGATTAAACAAGATATGGATAATGAAGCATAAGGAAGCTGAAAATGGGGAAGTCAGAGCGGTAACTCATGAGACGACGGGTCGGGTCGTCATATATTTATAGGGAGAGAATGACTTATCCACCATGTAATAAACCCTAGAATCTCTCTAAATATAGACATTCACCATAAACAAAATTCTATTTATAATTGATCTAAAGTTTATAATTTATCCAACCCAACACAGTCCTAACCGGGGTGTCACAAGTCACGAGCATCTAAAGAATCTAAACACTAATACAAGACCAATAATATACATAATGGAATTTAGAATCAATGAAGAAATACGGTGCCGCGAACGCTGACGGTCACTTGCTTAGCTACGATAGCAAAATCTCCAAGCAGCCCAAAACCCGCTACCGGGTGACCAGTTACCTGCATCTGCACACGAGGTGCAGGGAGTAAAGTGAGTACTCCTACTCAGTGAGCAATAAAAGTAAATAACAACTGAGCGGTAAGAAATCACGTAAAACATATCGTCATGCTGTATAGAAGCAGAGAAAAACCCTTCAATTGAGAAAATCAGTAAAAACTGTGAAATCTTTAGAAATATCTTGGCTCAATTTAAAACCTCTTTTTGAAAATGATATTTTCAATAATTGCGAAAATAATTTTAACAATTAGTGATACTATGCACAAAAACCAACCCCTCGGGCAATATTCTTTATCAAACTCTCAGTAGAATATCAGCCCCGCGGGCTCACTCCCAACTCACAAGGTACAACATCAGCCTCTCAGGCTCATTATTAGTATCTCGGAATAGTATCAGCCCCTCAGGCTCAGAACGGTATGAAGCAACCAGACAATGAAAGAAGAGCACATAATTATTATGGAAGATAATACAGGTAATGAACAAATGCATGAATGCAATGCAATGCATATGATGGTACATTCCAGTATCCACTGCGGCGTGCAGCCCGAGCCATCCATATTTATTTATCGTCGACGACGCTCACTAGGGGTGTGTACAGACTCCGGAGGGGCTCCTACAGCCCAAGCACAATATCAAGCCATCTCGTGGCATCAATCAAGTCCTGGTCAGTCATTGTTACATGACCAATTTAGATCATACAGTTTCATTGTTACCACTGTTTCAAATCACATCATACAGTGTCATTGTTACTACTGTTTCAGATCACATCATACAGTGTCATTGTTACCACTGTTTCAAATCACATCATACAGTGTCATTGTTACCACTGTTTCAAAATCACCGTTGCGGCGCGCAACCCGATCCATGCTCAGTCCAGAAATCATCATAAGCCCCTTGGGCATTTATAAAATAGTAGTTCTCAGCCCGAAATATAATTTAAAATATCATTTGAGTTTTAAAAAAAGTATTTAAAACTTTGGACTGAAACCAAATGATATGCAAAATATGCTAAAACAGTAATATCAATCCCCAAAGGATTCTACAGGTCGGCACAAGCCCCAAAACATGACAATACGCCCAATTCACAATAATAAAGTATGCATCTTAATTGTCAATATAGTAGAAATATCACTCGGGATGGACCAAGTCACGATCCCCAATAGCAAACGACTCCGCACTCGTCATAGAATGAGTGTCATGCCTCAATATAGCGTTACGATGTGCAATCCGGGATTTCAAACCCTCAAGATATCATTTACAAGCATTACTCACCTCGAACCGGCAAAATCTCTAGCCCTTGATGCCTTTTCTCCTCAAATCGGCCTCCGCATGCGTCGAATCTATCTAAAATCAGAGCGAATACATCACAATATGTTAAGGGAACAAAGCCCAAGCAAAAACAATCAAATTCGGGCAAAATTCTCGAAATTACCAAAACTCGAGCCCCGGTCCCACTTTTATAAACTCAGAAATTTTTACATATTTAGATTCCTCATCTTCCCACGAGTTCATACATATCAAGAATGCCAAAATCGGAGTTCAAATGACCCCTCAAATCCTCAATATAAAATCTCAAAACTCAAGCCCTAGTTCTTCCCCTTTTTGCTAAGTTTCCATAAATTTCTAGATGGATTTCACAATAAAAACGAGTATTGAGACCAAGATTCTTACCTCAAGTCGTTTCCCTTTGAATCCCTCCTTCTTTTCCTCGAAAAATCTCCAAAAACAGGTAGCCATCGGTGAAAATAGATCCAAAATCGCGACTGATGTGTTTTAAAATATTTTGCCCAGGTATTTTACTCTTCGCGATCGCGGAGAACAATTTTTCAGCCCAAAATTTACTCTTCGCGATCGCGGACAATGCTTCGCGATCGCGATGAACAGTTCCCAGCTCTTCCGGACAGTGTCCAGTATAACAGTCATAACTTTTTGCACACAATTTCAAATGATAAATGGTTTGATGTTCTGAAAACTAAACTCAAAGATTTACAACTTTCATGTGTTGGTCATTTCCCAATTTCTTATATATTTATAGATATAATCTGACAAAGTAAGCCCATGTGCAACGCGACTTTCCTCTTCATCTTCCCGGACACCCTGTAGTATAACAGCCATATCTCTTTGTACATAAATCCAAATCATGAATAGTTTACGTTTTTAAAACCTAGACACAAAGGGCTGCAACTTTTATTTTTATATTATCTCAAAATTCCTTATAGATTGTGAGATATGACCTTCCGAAGTGGGATCAACGCAAAAGAATATTTCTTCTGCGCGATCGCGAAAGGCTTTACGCGATTCATTAGCATGTTTCTCACATTTTACTCACCACGATTGCGACCCATTGTCCGCGATCGCATAGAACACTGCTTCAGAAAAAAACCAGCAGTTAAAAATGGCCTAGAAATGGTCCGAAACCACCCCGAAACTCACCCGAGGCCCCCGGGACCTCAACCAAAAGCACATATAAGTTCTATTACCTTATTCAAACTTGCTCGAACCATCAAAACACTACCATTAACATCAAAATCATCAAAATTTATCAAATCAAAGCCTAAGTTTAACTAGAACTTCCAAAACTCGCATTCGATAAAAAACCCGACCTAAATACCTCCGAATCAATTGAAATTTTGCACACACATCCCAAATCACCTAACGAAGCTACTGCAACTTTCGGAATTCTATTCCGACCCTCGGATCAAAATCTCGCATGCCAACCGGATTTTGCTAAAATACTAACTTCGCCAATTCAAGCCAAATTCTACACCGGACCTCCAAAACCACTTCCGATCACACTCCTAAGTCACAAATCATCTCCCGGAACTAATCGAACCATCGAAATTTACATCCGAGCCCTCTAACTCATAAGTCAACGTCCGGTTGACTTTTCCAACTTAAGGCTTCTTAAAAGAGACTAAGTGTCTCATTTCTTATTAAAACCACTTCAAATCAACTCGATTAAACAAGATATGGATAATGAAGCATAAGGAAGCTGAAAATGGGGAAGTCAGAGCGGTAACTCATGAGACGACGGGTCGGGTCGTCACATATTTATAGGGAGAGAATGACTTATCCACCATGTAATAAATCCTAGAATCTCTCTAAATATAGACATTCACCATAAATAAGATTTTATTTATAATTGATCTAAAGTTTATAATTTATCCAACACCAAAGTTAAAAAATGATAAGCTAAAGCTAAGTAGACTGTAAATGCTAACTATTACAAGTGATGTCATAGACAACTCCCAACATATGATGGTGTGTGTATACACAAGCCAATGACACAACCTCAATGTGGCACCTCTAACGCTCCCACCAGGTGCCACATTTTGCATTCCAAAGGACAAGGCAAATGTGAATCTCCAACCAACACCATCAATTCCTGGAACTATCCTACCATCCAGGTACCATGAGATTGCAATGTAGATGAGCTTGTACTTCAACTTTCTGGACATTAAGATGCAGAGATCCTCAATTCCAGTACCTTTGAGTAGCTTCAACTAAATGCAATGTTCTTCTTCCAGCTTCAAACTTAATGACATAAACTGCTAGAGATCATAGAGATAGTAAATTGATGCCTGCAGTTCAAACCAACACCAAGTGCTGCCATGAAACCTCCAAAATGGGCATGTAACCATGCCAATACCACTGAATAATGCCATAACAACACCTAGAGTATCAAGGATAGACAAGCAAATTGTAACACTGCTGGGTCCCAAAATTAGTGCACACTTTGAACCTTCTGAAGACATTGTTTGTGTAGGGAAAAGATCAACCTGAAAGCTTAACCTGTCCCCAAACTTATAGAAGTATAATACATACCAAAATCTTAGACTAGACATTACAACACCTTGTGATCTTACATATAGAGAAACCAACTGGCTGCTTTTAAGGGATTTCCCATATATTCCTTTATCACCACCAGAATGAGCATGATAACATGCTAATACCACTAGAAAATAACATAGCAATATACAGAAACATAAACTATCAAAAAAACAAGCAACAATTGACAATGTACTGAAATACCTATTTATCAATCACGATCTCTTCTTTCGGCAATCCTCAACCCTAAGATTAGGAGTTTGTAATTTGTCAAGGTTGAGTAGCCTCCTCCCTGCACTAGGCAGTTCAGATAAAGAGTGGAACTGAGTTGTGCCTGCAAAAGAGAAAATAATATTAACTAAAAAGTCTACGACAATGTTGCCCTCTCCGAACACATGTTGAAAGATCATATTGAAGTAATCTCTCATCTCCTTAATCTTCAGCACTTCTGCCACTATACACCAAGGTGGATCCCATTCCCCTTTAATAACCTTCTTCAATACCAAAGAATTAGTCTCTAATATGAGAGGATGAAGCTCATGTTCAACACAGTATTCTAGCCCTTCTACAATATGTTTTGCCTCAGCTACAACATTGGTAGTTACTCCTAAGTCCACTACCCTTGCATACACCAGGTATCCTGCATCATCTCTCACACAAAAGCCAAGTGAACTATGTCTAGGATTCCCCTTTGAAGCACCACAAATGTTACACTTATACTAAACTTCATAAAGAGTCTGCCATGTGACTTTTCTGGTGGTCATAATGGGTTTGTTTCCTTCAAAATATTTGATCATGTCCGGCCACAACATATGTATATGAGATAACCATGGATACCTAACCCTTGCCAAGTAGTGCAAAGTTTTGTTGACTTCAATAATGACTCTACTAGTAGAAATTGTTCCTTTATTCCTTCCCGTATTCCTTTTCTTCCATAACTCCCATATGATGATAGCTGGAGACACCTGAGATAAAGGCTTCAACTTTGGACAACACTTAGCATTCCACCATGCCCTTATTACTTGTTTCTCTTGTACTAATGGCCCATTAATTCTCGCAGCCCCAAAAAATATCTTCCAAACCTTTGATGTAGTAGGATTAGTCAAGAAAATGTGATCAAATGTCTTCTCCTGTGGATGTTGACAACACCAACATCTTGAGACATGTATGTATTCCTGTCTTCTCCATAAATAATTTGTATACAACTTATGCCTCCATAATATCCACAAGAAGAATGAGATTTTTAATGGCAAACTGTGATGAAGTTGGTATCTAGTATGGCATGTCTCAGTATTCCTCTTGTTACGATCCAAAATCTAACCATAGTTGTGATGGCGTCTATCGTGTTACAAGGCAAGCCTATTTTCCAAAATATTATTACTAATTTGATTATAAGAAATTAATAAAACATTTCAACATTTAAATTTTTCATAAACTAAATCAACTCTAAATATAATATAGAAAAATACATAAACGAGCCCCAAACATCGGGGTGTCACTAAGTCAAGAGCGTCTAAAACTATAAACTAAGATATATAAACTATCTAACTGTCCAAAAGAAAAAATGATGAAAGGAGTAACAAGGTCCCGCGGACGCTAGCAGCTACCTTGCAATCTCCACATATAACCGGCCTGAACTCAACAATCTCCGCTCTCTTACTCATCTGGACCTGCACATAAAGTGCAGGGTGTAGTGTGAGTACAACCGACTCAGTGGTAACAGAAATAACTAAGGAACTGAGCAGTAGTGACGAGCTAAGTAAAACAGTCCAATTATTTATTTTCACAATTTAAAAATAAACAGAAATAAATAGGTAAATTCCATAACTTAGTAAATTCCACAAAGAAATTTAATAGATAAATGCAGCAACAACACAAATAAATACAACCTCACATCAGTGTCACTCCATCATTCATCACTCGCACTCAACACTCAACATACTTAAAACACTCAACACTCTACGCTCACTGGGGGTGTGTACAGACTTTGGAAGGGCTCCCAAAGCCCAAGCTCTAAGCACAGACAACTCACGTGCCATCATATCAATACCTGGATCCGTACGGTCAACTCACATGCTATGCGAACAACTCACGTGCTATGATATTAATACCTGGACTCGTATGGTCAACTCATGTGCTACACAGACAACTCACACGCTATGGTATTAATATCCTCACAATCAGGCCCTCAACCTTACTCAATCATGTACCTCACTAGCCTCACCATCATCAACAAATAAGGGGACATAACCCACATCAAGTATCATAACATATTAGAAAATAATAGAGACTGAGGTAAACATGTACAATAATTTCTATGACCGAACAAATAATGTGAGCATGAATAAAGCCTAAACATGATCTCTAACATGAAGGAAGATAAGTTCAACAACAAGTAAACACATAACCACAGATAACATCCATTAGGCCTTACAACCTCACCGGACGGACCTAGTCTTCAATCCCTCGTGGTGCACACCCATACACCTATCACTGGGTATCACTACCAAACAATCACATGATATCAATTTCTCTGGGTTTATACCCTCAAATCTAGAGTTAAAACTGTTACTTACCATAACATCGTAAAATCCTACTCCGGGATACCCTCGTCTTTGGACTCGGTTTCCAAAAGCTCCGAATCTGACCAAAATCAAAATACTACTATCAACATAGGCTAAAGAATCGAATTCCAAAAGAAAAAAAAATACATAAATAGGCCAAAAATCCCCGGGCCCACGTCTCGAAATCAGTCAAAAATAGCAGAATTAGAAACCTCGTTCTCTCCCGTGTTGAACCATATAAAATTTATCAAAATCAAATTCCGTTTGGTCCCTCCAGTTCCTACCTAAAACTCTTCAAAACTCAAGTCCTAACTCCCTCAATTTCACTTTGAAATCATCAATCAAATCCCAAAAACGAAGATGGATTCATGAAATATAACCAATACTGAGTAGAAAACACTTACCCCAATCCCTATGATGAAAATCGCTTCCAAAATCGCCCAAATTTGAACTCTCCAACTCAAAATATAATCGAATGATATATTTTTTGCCAGCTATTCTATCTCGTTTCTCATGCCAAACAATCCCACAACTCACTTTTTATGCCTCCAGTAGAATCTTTGTGAAATTCTAGTCAAGTTAGGCTTTTGAATCACTTAATTTGACCTTATAATGAATGATATATGTTGGTTTTGTTATGAAACTATAACCAAAGAAGAAAAGTATTGCAGATAAAAGTATGGAGAGAGAATTCCAATTGATTTGGGATGATTTACAATGGAATAGAACCCCTTTATTTATAGGAAAAAGTGACTTAGCCACTAAGTAACAAACACTAAGATCTCTCTAAATATAGACACTCACCTTAAATAGAATTCTATTTAATAACACTCCCTCTTGAATGTCTATTCAATATATAATGTAACTCGTTAAAACCTTAACTAAAATAAAACCTAGTAGGAAAAATTTCTAGAGAAGGAAAAAGAGTACACATATCTAACAATACGCCTTTTGGTTGCCTCGTTAAAACCCTTGCAAGGAAAACCCAATGGGACAAATCCTTGTGAGGGAAAAAGAGTACAATGCGTATTAACTCCCCCTGATAAGAGCATCAATTCACATCCTTGAGCCTTCGCACTCCAATCTTGTGTACCATCTTCAAAAGGTCGTTGGTAAATATTCGATAAACAAATCAGTCATATCAACTTGTTTGAATATGTTGCACTTTGCAATTATTATTCTTGATAGAAATGTAATGTCTTCATATAGTATCATAGAATAACCTTTTCAATATCTCCATAGAGGTATTCTCTCTATAACATTATCATGCTTATAGTTATAACAAGATATATATGTGCACAAATTACACTTAGGATGTAGTGCTTCAGGACCAAGAATTGTACATGCTTTAAGCGAGTTAAATCCTTCAGGGATTATCGTATAAGTTAAAGTATATAAGCCATATGAATGGACTTTAGATGTATATCAAGTTTTTATGTCATGCTAGACATATAAGATAGATAAAGTTGATTGCACACACCATTGACTATATATTTTCAAGTGTTTGAACTACATGTCCAAAAATACATGTCTTTCATATGAAACCCATTCTATTTGAATTGTATCTCTTCCATCTGGACAATATTTTATTTCTATATTCGACAGACTTGAGGTCCTCATCTATACTTAGCGCTATGATAGATGCCGTCGATAGACTTCGACAATTTATATCAGTTCCGGTTTTTTTTCATAAAGACATGACATAGAGATCTCATTCATATTTTGAGTTGTTATGAAGTTTTATGTCATGTGATGTTCTAGATCACTTTCCTCCTTTATTATGATTATTTACTCATCTTCTTTATCAAGAAGTTTATTTGAAATTGATCTGTCTATACGCTTTAAGCATACCATACACTTTGTCCTTTTAGGATTTAATATGAGCATTTGCAATGAGAATATAGTTTTTCTTTAGGTTAGTAAATGCGTCTGGTATGCTTTGTAATATATTGCAAATGAATTATCTTTTTATTAACTTCAAGTTCATATTATCTTATTCGAGGATCTAAATGTACAAATGACAATTCATTCCACGTAACTTTTTTCTCAATTGTTTATCATATCTCCCCCTCATGTTAGAAAAATTGGCTTGCTTCCTCAACTTTGAGAACCCATCTTTGTGCGTTATGGTGTTAATCAAAATATACACCATACATCAATAATAATAAAATTAAATTATTTGGTTCATAACCCTAAATCACTTGTAAGGGGAGTGTAATATACTTTCATATATGACCTATGCCAAACTGATATAAATAACTTTGTTCTCATAAGCAACAAGTTTAGCTTGTGGAGTCACTCAATAAATCATCTTGCTATATCAGTTGTGTCGTAAACCAACTTATCAAGATAAAATATCTTGAATAGAAAATCTGGAAATTATGCTCTAAATTAAATCATTGAGCAAGTTACCTCACAAATATCAGGTTGCGGGTTAATAATAGTCGCACATGTAACCATCTCATAGATGCATCTTATGTGGTATAAATGGTAGGTGAATGAGCCCATATTCACCTTTGATATTTTCAGCATTCATGGGATTCAATCCCAGTTTTAGTTGGTCTATTAATTAATGAGAACAAGTAACATAAGTGAATTCGTTAAGAACTTTCTAGTTCTTTAATATTTACCCTTGTGATTTTTTTTTTATTTTTGCACATCATACTTAAATCAAGATTGCTCAATAGACCATGCTCGATAAAATTGTCTGTATTAGTAAACTTCAGGTTTACATCATGATATGCGCAATTATCAACAAACTCCAAGTTTATTATGATATGGGTTTTATACCAATAACATTTAGTTTATTGTGGTATCCTTTTATTTGTATAGTACAAACTGGAAAATAAAGCGGGTAACTTTTCACATATATATTTTCCCGCTACAAGTTGCAGTAATAGAAGATATAAAATCTTTCCTTTAATTATAGTCACATTATAACCAAACGCTTTCATGTATACTTTGGAAAATGAATAAGTTTCTTTGAGACTTACTACAACACAATACCTTATTGGTAATCAATTGCGTTTCTCCAAAATAGTATAATTGGCTCTTGCAGAGTTCTCAATTAATTTTGTAGTGCCACGAATTCATCAACATCCATATGGTGAATATCTCTTTTAAAGAGAAAGTTATAAATTATGGTCATTGTCAAAATTATATACATGATCTGTTTCTTGCATTACTGTTATCCTATATTAATCACATTGCCAAAATATTTTGGCGTACAATATGTACGTGACCAATGACCATTTATGGCATAATAATGATATTATTTTCTAATATACCCTCAAACCTCATTCTAGAGGTGAGTGTGGTATATTCACTACCACTAGCACGTTCATATTCTTCCAAGAATGAATACGTATTCATTCTTGGAAGAATATGAACGTGCTAGTGGTAGTGAATATACCACACTCACCTCTAGAATGAGGTTTGAGGGTATATGAGAAAATAATATCATTATTATGCCATAAATGGTCATTGGTCACGTACATATTGTAAGCCAAAATATTTTGGCTTACAATATGTACGTGACCAATGACCATTTATGGCATAATAATGATATTATTTTCTCATATACCCTCAAACCTCATTCTAGAGGTGAGTGTGGTATATTCACTACCACTAGCACGTTCATATTCTTCCAAGAATGAATACGTATTCATTCTTGGAAGAATATGAACGTGCTAGTGGTAGTGAATATACCACACTCACCTCTAGAATGAGGTTTGAGGGTATATGAGAAAATAATATCATTATTATGCCATAAATGGTCATTGGTCACGTACATATTGTAAGCCAAAATATTTTGGCTTACAATATGTACGTGACCAATGACCATTTATGGCATAATAATGATATTATTTTCTCATATACCCTCAAACCTCATTCTAGAGGTGAGTGTGGTATATTCACTACCACTAGCACGTTCATATTCTTCCAAGAATGAATACGTATTCATTCTTGGAAGAATATGAACGTGCTAGTGGTAGTGAATATACCACACTCACCTCTAGAATGAGGTTTGAGGGTATATGAGAAAATAATATCATTATTATGCCATAAATGGTCATTGGTCACGTACATATTGTAAGCCAAAATATTTTGGCTTACAATATGTACGTGACCAATGACCATTTATGGCATAATAATGATATTATTTTCTCATATACCCTCAAACCTCATTCTAGAGGTGAGTGTGGTATATTCACTACCACTAGCACGTTCATATTCTTCCAAGAATGAATACGTATTCATAAATCAGATGTTGTCACATTCACATCATAAATGGACCATAATCATCTATATGTGCTTTATAAAATCTTATGTCAAATTGATAACAAATATTACTTTCACAGAGTGAAGGATTATTTTGAGAATCCTTATTATTTTCATTATCACAATGATGACGATTATAATTTCGTCTGTTGTCACGTCCACATCCATTGATACCTTCACGGTAATAATTTTATTTTCTTTCAAACTTATCACATATTGCTATCACATTCTCTTAAGGGAATGAGTATGGATCAAATTTAATGGGATGAGTTTTTAATTCTTTGTCCATAATCATACATGAATTTGATCATGGCAAGACAGAAAAATTTTACCACTTCGGGTGGTTATAATTTCTTACAAACTCCATTAGAGTTAAAATCATAATTTATTGTCTTTGCTTGTATTTAAAATCAAATTACAGAATTTCAAGAATTTAAAAGAGAAAAATAAAGTAAAATACTTACCTTAAATCTAGAATTTAATCATGAAGGAAATTCATAGAACAATTGACAATTATTATGCTCAATCCCAAAACTTTTACTTAATTGGTTAGAGTCTCGTGCTGATAACGTATTATGAAACAATAAAAGAAGAAGAAAAGTATCGCAGAGAAAAGTACGGAGAAAGAATTCTTATTAGTTTGGGATGATTTACAATGGAATAGAACCCCTCTATTTATAGGAAAAAAGTGACTCAGCCAGCAAGTGACAAACCCTAAGATCCCTCTAAAATATAGACATTCACCTTAAATATAATTCTATTTATAACAGGTTTCAATATTTGCAAATAGTGCATAGTTTTAATGACGCCGTCAGTGGCAATTTCGCAATTAATCTAAAAAAATATATGGCAACCTAATTCTTAATAAAATGACCACAAAATCCTCATACGATGCCCCAATTCAATGATTCTTTTTGCTACGGGTTCGTAATTATGATACGGATCTAATGCTTCAATCAAAAAAAGAAATCGGAGCTCATTTGTTCAATAACATATCATTTATGCTTGAAGAAACGGTATCGAAACATAAGAAAAACGTGTGCAATAAAACCCAAATCTATCTGAAACTCACCGGAGGCCCTGGGGAACTCAACCAATAATTCCAACAAGTCATATATCACTACCCGAACTTAGTCAAATCTCTGGACACCCAAAACAACAGCAAAACACCAAATCAATATTAAATTCAAGCCTAAGAACTTCTAAACTTTCAACTTTCGTCAATTCAAGCCTAATTCTACCACGGACCTCCAAATCATATTTCGTACACACTTCTAAGTCTAAAATCACCCAAAGAAGCTAATAGAATCATAAAAATCCAAGTCCAAATTCGATTATTCATAAGTCAACTTGCGGTTTACTTTTTTAACTTAGCTTTACTAAGAGACTAAATATCTCATTTCACTCCAAAAATACCCCAGACCCAAACCTACCAACTCAATATAAATCACTGCAACTGAACAATATATAAAGAAGCATAAATGGGGGAAACGGGCCAATAACTCTCAAAAGAACTGACCGGGTCGTTACACCTCATTGCCTTCATAATGGATATTATGTTTAATATGCTCAACAATATCTTCAGGGAAGATTTGATCAAACAACTGCTCATTCCGTGTTCCTCCTTGCCTTAATTCTATCACCTCTTGCAAATTCTAATCAATGGGAATATCTGGAGGCAAAACATGATAAAGTGCTCCTAATCCAGTCCTATTTTCATGCCATATATTTGTTGTTCCACTCTTCATTTCCCACAAGATCGCATGTTCCACTCTTCTCTAGCATTAAACATCTGCCTTCGGACATGAGAGTCTTCTCTAAATTGTACTACAGTAGGCAATTCTTTTTTGCAATACATGCCACATGAAGTTAGACCACAATGATTTAGTAGTCCTAAACATCCACAAAACTTTATCAAATAGAGCCCTTGATATATCATGTAATGATCTGAACCCTAAACCTCCTTCTTCCTTAGGAAGACATAAATTCTGCTAAGAAGACCAATGCCTACTCCTACCTTCTTCCTTGGTGCCCTAGAAGAAATGTGCAATGATCTTATATAAGTGCTCAAGTATATTTTCAGAAGGATCAAGAACTGATAAGAGATGTAATGGCATTCTTTGCAACACACTGGTTATGAGTGTTGCCTCTCCTCTAAATAATAACAATTTGCCTTTCCAAGAATGCATCTTAGCCTTCACTGTCACGAGCCCGGTTCGCCCTCCATGAACCATTGTGATGACACCTAGTCTATATGACTAGATAAGCCTAAATTGCGGAAGAAAAACCAAGTTTGCGAAAGTAAAACAATTTAAAACAGAAATAAAGTAACAAACATCGTTTAAAAGTGCCGCTTAGGATACACATTATTTAACTCTCAAACCAATACATATATCCAAGACTCGGAAATCAACGAATCACAAGCTAAGAAATACTATATAGCTCTAACTCCAGAATGTCTAACAAGAGCAGGAAAATACAGAAGGGCTAATACTCAAAAGCAAGAATACAAAGGGACTCCTCGATCTGCGGATGCGGCATATATACCTCGAAGTCGCTAGAGTAGTCACCTTGCCTCAGGGGTGATAGGACTGAGTCAGAGTACCTGGGTCTGCACATGAAGAACATGCGCAGAAATGGCATGAGTACACCACAACGGTACTCAGTAAGTGCCAAGCATAACCTCAGTTGAGTAGTGACAAGGAAGGTCAATGCCCTACTGAGGTTAAATAAAAGATATAGTTCGACAGTGTAGAACAGAGCAGTATAAATAAGTACAACAGTAAAAGTAACACATGATATAAAGAACAACAACAACTAAACAGAGGCAACATAAACACAGCAGGAAATATAGCTCAACACTAATAATATCAATCGGGGATCTTCCAGGATACCGTCCTGTAGTCCCAAATATACATATCCAATAAGTCTTTCGGGATACCGTCCCATAGTCCAGCTCATAGTACACAGGGATCTACCGGAATCCTGTTCCATAGTCCCAAACATAAATACCAGTACTGGGGGAATCTACCGGGTGCATCCTCGTAGTTCTATATAACTGTGCAGGGGGATATACCGGAATCCCACATCCGTAGTCCCAAATGCAAACAGAT
>MU720196.1:253291-263843 GCA_026770625.1 Nicotiana glauca | reverse complement strand
AAAAAAAAAAAGGGGGGGGGGGGGGGAGCTACCGAAATCCTACATCCGTAGTCCCAATGTAAATATACAACACCAACAGGAGAAATATTCAGAAATGTCAAACATCATATTAAGGCAAACATATAGTCTAGCCTAGCATGCTGCACAGAATTTAGGTAAAGAAGTTGAACAAATAAGGCAATTTAATCACTTAGACATGCTTTCCTAAGCTAACACAGGCTTAAATAGTGCAAGTAATAAAACAAGAAGGAAAACATACTAGTAGTTACTTAATGAAAACCAGATTTCCAACAATTAGCAAAAGTACGCACTCGTCACCTTACATACAAGGCATTTCAATTATAAAATATACCAAATCCTAAGGGAAAAGTCCCCCACACAAGGTTAGGCAAGCCAGTTACCTCGAACCAGCTCAAAATCAACCTGAAACCACGTCTTTACCACGAGTACTCGACTCCAAATGACCCAAATATATTCAATTCAATTACATATTGTGAATAACACTTCAAGAAACTGATTCTACAATTAAATTCTAAGCTAATATGCGAAATTAGGTAAAATAACCAAAATGCCCCTCGGGCCCATGTCTCAGAATCGGGTAAAATTTACATTTCTAGGATCCTCACACTCTCTCAAGTTCATTTATATCAAAATTATCCCAATCCGACATCAAAATTGTGATCAAAATTCAATTGTTAGGTCTAAGAACCCTTTCCAACTTTTCTTCAAGTTTTTCACCCCAATTTCGAATTTAAAGGATGAATTTAAGCATATATTCATGGAAAACAATAAAAAACGAGTAAGAATCACTTACCCAAAATACCCAGGTGAAACTCCCTCTCAAAAGCTCCTATCCCGAGCTCTCAAATCAAAATTTCAAACTTTTGAAACTAAACCCTTGAAATTTCATATTTCTGCCCAGCTGTTTCCGCATCTGCGTTCAAGGGAGCGCATCTGTGTCCCTGCACCTGTGGAAGAATGCATCGCATATGCGAAAAGTCAGTTAACGGGTTGGGTCCGCATCTATGGACGATTGGTCGCATGTGCGGCACCGCATGTGCGAAAACCCAGTCGCACCTGCGAATCTTGGAGCGTTGCCCAAAATTTCTTCTGTGGCCACTTAGCCGCTTCTAAGGCACCGCACCTACGGGAGCCAAACCGCATGTGTGGTTATGATAGAACCAGCAACTGAAGCTGCAACTCTAACTCCAAAAATCCTTCCGTCAACCATCCAAATTCATCCTGAGGCCCCCGGGACCTCAACCAAACCTACCAACGTATTCTATAACTTCATTCAAACTTTTTCCATTCTTCAGAACGCTCAAAACAACATCAAACCACCTATTTTTCATCGGATTCAATCCTAGGAATTCCAAAAGCTCTAAAAATACGCTTTCGATAAAAAATTCCATCAAACCTCGTCCGAATGACCTGAAATTTTGCACACATGTCACATTCAACACTACGAGCTACTACAACTTCCAAAATTCCATTCCGACCCTCGGATCAAAATCTCACTATCGAACCGGAAACTTCAAAAATTCAACTTTCAGCATTTCAAGCCTAAATTAGCTGCAGACCTCCAAAACACAATCTGACCATGCCCCTAAGCCCCAAATAACCCAATAGAGCTAACAAAACCATCAAATTTCCATTCCGAGGCCGTCTTCACACTGTCCTGACTACGGTCAACTTTCCAACACTTAAGCTCTCATTTAGGGACTAAGTGTCCCAAAACTCTCTGAAACTCAAAATCGAACATCCCGACAAATCAAAATAGCAAAAATAAACTCGGGGGAAGCGGTTAATAGGGGATCATGGCATTAATTCTTAAGAAGACCGGTCGGGTCGTCACATTCACCTTCTTGACAAGATCATCATAGTAGTACTTCCTTCTTCTATCGTGGAAGATAGGACACCCTAAGTAAGTGAAAGGAAACTCTCCTCTAGCAAAACTTGTAATATCACCAACTGCCTGAAATAATATATTTGTAACATTGGCATGCATATAGTAAGAGCTCTTGGCTTTGTTGATCAACTGGCCTGATTCCTGCTCATATCTACCAAGAACTGACATGACCTTGCTCAAAGAATTAGGGTGAGCTGAAGCAAATATGATGGTATCATCAGATATGCCAAGTGGTTCAAAGGATCAAACTATTTGGGCATATACCAAATCCAACAAATGATTTACTTCAAACAGCTTGTTCAAAGACCTAGATAGAACCTCATCTGACAAAAAAATAAGGCAAGAGATAATGGATCTCCTTGGTTCACTCCCCTAGTAGACTTGAAAAAACCTAAAGATTGCCCATTCACCAACACTAAATACTAGTTATTAGCTATTAAGTTCCATACCATGTTGATGAAGTGTTCTGCAAATCCCATTCTCCTTAGAACATGCATCGAATACTTACACGAAACCCTATCATAAGCATTTTATATATCCAGTTTAATAATTACATTAGCAGGCTTACCTCTCATCCTTATGTCAGTGATAATTTCCTGTGTCAGAAGGATGTTCTCAAAGATGCTCCTTCCTTTCACAAAGCCAAACTGATTAGGAGAGATAAGAGAAGGCAGAAACTTTTCCAACCTATCATGAAGCACCCTAGATATCACTTTGTTAATCAAGTTACTCAAACTTATAGGTATTAGGTATGAGAATGTCTGAACCCTAGGCTTCTTTGGCAATAATACCAAGTTAGTATGAGTATAATTAGCAATGCCTCACCTCCATAAAAGTGAAGTACCATGTTGTTTATGTCATAGAATATTACCTCCCAGCATTCTTGATAAAACAAGCCAGTGAATCTATCAGGGCCATAGGCACTATCACCACTTAACTCAAAGACTACAACCTTGACTTCTTCTAATGTTAGATATCAACATAGCTCCAAGTTCTTCTCCATAGTAAGCATGGAAGGAACATACTCCAACATAGAGAAATCTCTAGGATCCTCTTCTTTTGTAAACAATCTTTGGTAGAAATCAATTGCAGCAGTGGCCATTTGTTTTTGTTCTTCTAGCCAGTTTCTATCTCCATTCTGTATCCTTTTCAATTGTAGTTGCTTCCTCTTAACATTTACATGATTGTGAAAGAAATTAGTGTTCCTATCATCCTCAGCAAACCATGTCATCCCAACTTTTTGCTTCCAGTACTGCTCCTCTATACTCCAATATTTCTTCAATTCTGCAGTGCTTTTTGAAGGACAGTCCTATTCTCAATTGTAGGCTCCTCTTCAAACAACGTCTCTTTCACTTTTACAATATATTCCAGAATTGCCAATTGTTTGAAAATGTCACCAAAAGTATCTTTACTCCATTTTGATAGTTCTTCCTTCATCTTCTTCAATTTATGCTTGAACATTAAAAACGGATCTCCAATGAAATCAACATCCCAATTTTGTCGCACCACATCCTTGAATATATCATATTTTGTCTAGAAGTTCAAAAACCTAAATGGCTTGACAAAATTTGCAGTCTGCTCTCCACAAGTCATGAGCAATGGTGCATGATCTGATCCAGTTCTAATCAGGTGCTCCATTTCTATTGTAGGAAACAAATTTTGAAATGGTAGATTCACAAATATCTCGTCAAATCTTTTGAATAGACACTCAGCATTAGGTCGCTTATTCCTCCAAGTAAATAAACCCCCTTTATATCCTTGATCAAACATCCCACAAGAGTTTACACAAAATATAGAATCCTCATATTTAGGAGGATGTACTGGAAAGCCCCTAATCTTCTCATCTTCATGTAATACCACATTGAAATCTCCTCATACTAACCAAGGTAGCTCCCTGTCACTTGCCAGATAATACAAATTATCCCACAACTCTAACCTCTCTAATGATGAATATTTTGAATACACAAAAGTCATAATAGTATACTTTCCAATGTCATGGTGAAAAAATTTAATAGTCACCTGATGCTCAGTCTCCATAATCAATTCCCATTCCAACACAAATCAAAGAACAACCATATCTTCCCATTGTTATTAGAAAATGTAGTTTCTATATTCAACCTTATTTTATACCTTTGTATATGCCTTGCATTCTAAAAAGGGCCCATTAGTAAATGACAAAGAAACTATGCTCCCTTTGCATGTTGATCACCTTAGGAAAGGCTTGCTTTGTATTCACATACCTAATATTTCACATCAATGTCTTGATCATCATTTAGTCTGTGAAGCTGCCCTCCTGGAAAAAATTCTTGTAGGTTGGGGTGCTTCTTTATTTTGTGTCTGCTTCTTGGTTTTCTTATCATATTTTGCACTAGTTCTAGGTGATAAGTCAGCCTTCTTTGTCACTTGTTTGAAATTTCCAGCAGTAGACTCATCATCTCCTTATTCTTTAAGTTGTTGTTGTTCCATGAAAGCTATCTCCACAGGAGCAACATTGTGTGTCACTAGGTCACGTAATGTCCGAATAGGTATCTTCAATGGAACATTGAGCTGCAATTGTATAACCTGGTTAGTTCCTGATGCATATGCCATTGGCAATGATTCAATAACTCCACCTACCTTTGGGACAATAGCCTTATCATCATGTAGCCTCCTTTATAACCTTAGCATTCTACTCCAAGGCACCTACATTCCAATGCATCATCTTAACTTGAAGTTCATAAACATTACCCAAATTAGGGTTTACTGCAACAGCTTGCCCAGAAGTTACTGTTCTATTAAGATTAGGGGTGCTACCAATAGTTGTTTGTTGTTTTGCCCTTAATGTATCCTTTAAGACCTCCATAGTAACATTCCTAACCTAGTCATTAACCAAAATCTCCATCGGATCACCACTACTTTTGTCAAAAACCTGAACAGTTCTTCTAGGGTTTACTATTCCATTGAGGTTCTTCTTCCCAAATGACTCCATAGCTGATCCACCAGTGATTCTAGGCTGTACTAGTGCTCCTCTAGGTCCTCCAGTTGGTCGCATAGATTGCTGATCATTAGCCTTCTCCATATCTTCAACCCTAGTTTTTTGCAGACTAGGGTTTACTGTATCAGTGTTATCAAAGGTACCTGTTTGAGTTTATTGAGTATTGCACATTTGATCTCAAAGTGTGCAGCTTATATTTGTATAAATGGTAGCCTCAAACTTATGCAGCTCATCACTCCATAGTGCACTACCCCTCCTAGTTGCTCCAGTTGATGTAATTGCCATAGGTGACGAAGGAACCTCCTGACATGAGTGATTGAGAGTAACATTAAGCACCTCCTTTGGCGTACCAAACATTCTTTGTACCCAATCAACTATTCCTTCCTTTACAACTGCACCATCAATCCAAGTACCACTAGGAGCTTCTAAACTTCAGTGGCCTAACTCATCTCAACCCTAATCTTTTTTTGTGCAGGATTGGGATTATCTTCCTTAGTCGCTTCAACACTCTTTTCCTTCATTGGATTAGCACCGATATTATTACTATTATCCATCTTCCTCTTCTCCTAACCTTTCTTAGTGACATTCTCTAGTTGTTCTTTCCCTTTTTCTATAGCTTTTCCATCTCATTTGCCATCGGGGATCATTAAAGTTGGGTTCTCAATTTCTTCTACCTCCAAAGCATCAAATTGTTACTTGTAACCACTGTTTAATCATTGTTCTTCTCATTCAACTTGCCCACTACTTTGCTCTTTGTAGCTTCAATAATTTGGCGTCTCTTATCCCTTTGGTATTTTTTTTGGCTTCGTTGTATCCATTTTGTTTGGCAGTATTGGTAATAGGCTTTCCAAGTACCTTTCCACTTGTAATCTAATCAAGACATTGTTATCCTCAATAATACCTATCAAGAAAGCACCTTTAAGTTCACAGTGAATAGGGATAACTTTACGTAATTTAGTGATTACAGGTTTTCCATAAGAAAACTTTCCCAACACTGGCAGTTGCAAGCCTTGTAGAATGATGGAATGCTTCACCTTCACCTTCTTCCACATGATTATAGGATTGCCATGTAAGTACTCAACAGTTGTGATAGGTATTTGAGCTAGGGTTTGCATGTACACATCTAATATTTTTAGCTGTAGGAGTTTCGCATAGTTCTGTGATGGATTAAGTATTGTAATGGATTGAGGGGGCTATGCGGAGTTGTTTGAATATTGACCAACCTCATGAGAAGGATGTCCAGTGTCTGAAGAAGCCTTTAAAGGTTCGCGATAGCTTCGAGCTCCAGTAGTTGCAATCGCCTGATCGCCAGAGTTTCTCTCCTCACGCGTTGGTTTTAATAAATCTTCAATTTAGTTCTAAAATGAAAGTTTTCTTTTGTGTTTGATAATTTGGTGTAAAACACTATTGACTTAATTAATCCAGATTGCGTTGTATAGGATTAATTTAAGGGGAGGTACTATTTGTTTACCCGTAAAATGATACAATTAAATTTATTACGTGGTTTATAGACAAGCAAACTGATTTGATGCAAAAATATTAAATACAATAGAAAAAAAGTAAGACTTACCGATTAAAATTGAAGGAAATGCATGGTTCCAGGAGCAATGTCTCCCATAGCATAAATAAGAACAATACGAAATAGCAAGTAAAATTATTTTATTTAACTTGAGAATAGAATGTAGAGTAAGTTTTGCAAAGAATTGTGTCTCCCTATAATGGCTTTGAAACTAATATTTATAGCTATACCTAAGAAATAAGATCCTAGGATCAAGCCCCTCTTTCATGACAATAAAAGGGCCATTGATGAATATGTAACGACATACCATGAATGCAAATATTCTCTGCAACGGGTGCCCATTTAATGTTAGTGAATATTCTTCATTGAATACCATCCAGTGATAAGCATTGGATCCATTTGTTGCAGCCAAATGCACACGCAAGTATACGCGGTCGTCAAGTAATAAAGTGATAAGATAGAGTATCGAACCCACGAGGACTTGAGATTAGCTATTAACTAGATCAGACTATCCTAATTATCTAAATAAGGATTAAACCCAAAAGTAGTGATCCTAATGTAACTAAACTAAAAAGAAAATAAATAATATGTTACCAATATAATGAAAACAATTCGGGGTTATGCGCTATCTAGCATTCCTATTGTATTTTTCAATTTAATTGACTAGCTAATTTATCTAGTTTATTGGATGACAGAGTCAATATTGTTCATAAGAATGCTAGATGAGTTCTTACTAACCTATTCAAGATAATCTAATGCCTATATGTATATGGAATTAGAACTAACAAGAACACATTTATAATTCATGTACATCAACCAAGCAAGGCAATTAGGTATATGTCTATCCTAATCGCGAATCTATTTCCCGATGCCCAGATTCAAGAACTTGCCCTACTCAATCTTATATACACTCTAAAATTTCCCTTTTGAGTTCAAACCTAGATTCATAGATGGAATTTGATTGGTGATCAAGCAATCAAATAATTAAGCGCAGGATTGAATAAACAAACCGGTACGATAAACTAAGAAATCAAAATCAATATTCAAATAAAAATAGTCATGAAAGAACCATAGCCCTAGAACATAAAGTTTATCTACACATAGACATGGTAGACAAACAACAAATCATACAAAGAAGCATAAAAATTACTAAGTTTGGCGGAAGAAGATGAAATCTAGCCTCCATGATGGCTTATTTCTCTCCCTAGGTCGAATCCCCTTCAAAAAGTGTTAATGACTTAAAAGAGGCATTTTTAGCTTATATATTGCATATAAAAGTCGTGGGCCAATGATATCCTTTTCCTATTCTAAATCAACTTCAAGGATTGATGCTGGGGTGGATGCTTCGCGTCCACCTCAACTTCAACTTCTCAGCATCACATGCTAGGGTGGATTCTTGGCATCTACCCTCTGTTCCTTCATCTCTGTCATTCCCAGGTGCGGATGTTAAGGCGGATGTCTTCTCCCGACTTCATTGCCAAAGATGCACCAAATACACTTTTTTTCTAGGTTGGATGCGACGCATCCACCCTCTTCTCCTATAGATTAAGCATCTTTTCTTCATATTTTTGTACTCCAAACATCCTAAATCATCACACACAACTCAATTAGTCATAAAACCAATAATTAACGCATGTTGGGCATTTTAAAGACCAAGTAGAACCAAAAAGCGGTTAAAATATGGGTAAAGTATTAAATATGGGTCGGGTCGGGTAATTGATTCGTTTTTTCATTACCGTTTTTGACCCGAACCATATCCGACCCCACCCACCCGTTTTCCACTCCTACCTATGACCATGTTTGATTGCATCAATTAAACTCTAGCATATGCATTCAAACACACTTCCCTTTAACTTATGCCATATTTCAAAAGTACTCAAAACAAAAGCAACATGCTCTTAACAATCCTAACCTCAAAACCTGACTCAATGTAATGCACTTATGGCTTGAGCACCCAACATCATACTAAAGTCTAATAATGTACCTATCCCTCGTGAAACGATGTGACCTCACAACAAAATCACAGAGTATAAGAATAATTCACACATTCGAATCAAATACTCAAATATATTTTAAGGACTCATATATCAAAGAAACGTCACTCACTCTCACAAAGAAGTCACATGCATGCACTTGGTACCATAGGCTTGCCTTTAATGTAAATCTCAACTAATGTAAGCTCCCTTGATATTACATCAACTAGGACTTTTTTATGGTTGTAATTTGGTCTAAGGGATGGGTAGGATATATTTAGGAATAATGGTTCACCCTCTTAAGCACTTTAACACATCATATGATAAACTTTAAGCACAAATTCTTCAATCCACTTCAATTTTAAAAATAACATCAGCCCCCAAAATATTCCCTTTTTCTTTAAGCACTAACTTAATTTACATTCCACTATCAAGAACAAGATATTTATTCATCTACTTTTTTTTTTCCAGATTTTTCCACTATTCTTTTTTCTATTTTTAATTTCGCTAGTGGCGTATTATTTTACAAAATAAGAGAATCCTTATCCCTTTCATTTATTCCACGTTAAGCCACCCAAATCACCTCCTTACTTCTTTTAGCTCTTATTTTACAATTAAAGTGCTTTAAGAGGTAAAAGCATCAAAATGATGTCAATTATGAACAAAAAGAATATAAACTTGTAAGGTGGGTGCCAAATAAAAGTGTATTGGCTCAAAGGGGTTAACTAGGGATAATTTTTATTTATGGTAAGAATAAGCTCAAAAAGATCATATAAAGCCTAAAATTATTTTTTAAATCGAACATCACCTAAAATTTCACTTCAACTCACATACCAGGCAAGTTCTAGACACAAGTAAAATACATGGACTACACAAAAACTCTCCACACATGGCACATGACTCACTAAGGAATGTCTCATTCGGACTCTCAAACAATGCAAGTATTCACAGAGCCACAAGATATTAAGCATTATGCACAAAGTGAACCTAAGTCAAGTAAATGAGATGTAGGCGTCGCAAGACATGCTATCCAATTTAACAAGGCATCATGGATAATTTCAAGACATAGGAAAGATACTACACATGCCAAAGCCTAAATATGCTACTATCAAACAAGTCAAAGGCGCCTAAGTTCATCATTCTTCCTCCTTTTATTTTCTATACCTAATCTACTCTAAAAATAATAAACTACTATTACCAGGTTCAAGTTACATCATATGGAAAAGAACCGATGCACAAAAAAAATTTACGGGGATTTTTACCACCTAAAGAAAGCTAAAAGTCATGTTTTGTGTTTTTTAGACTTTAATCCCTCAAGAAAACTGCCAAGGAAATCAATCATCGGGGAAAGTCCAAAAATAAAATTTTAATTTTGTCTCATTTTTTTTATTTTTATCTTTTTTAATTAAGCTACTAAAACTACTACTACTATACTACACCATTAATTCTACTAACTATGCTATTAAAAATTAAAAGCTAGCTAACAATAAAAAGATAAGAAACTAACAATATACTAATATAATTCTATAAAAATAATGTCACGATCAAAAATCTACTAAGGACCGTAACAGCGCCGGACACCGCTGTCAGGCAAGCCAACGAAAATACTTAGTTAAATTCCCATTTTGAAAGTCTCGAAAACTATGATTTTCCTTCAATTTTACTAGAAAAGGGTAATCATTTCAAATAAAATATAAATGTTAAGAAGTTAATACAAGATATCCCATACTCATCCTAGAACCCGGTGACACAAGTGCATGAGCATTTACTAGGGAATTGTCACGACCCAAAACCGGACCCGGCCGTGATGGCGCTTCTCGTGAAGACAAGGCTAGCCGACACAGAAATATTTTATTTAAATGGACAACATCTGCTCACTTATGCCTATACATGCACCATCATAGAGTTTGTACATGTGGTGTCAAGTTCCATGCAAAGTATCCAAGATTTGTGATCCTTCTCGAGTCACTCTTTTACTCAGTTGTGTATATGGCTTATATGGCTTGATCAACCAATCCACTCTCTTGCAATTAACATCATGAAAAACTTCTTACTATCAAGTAACGTGAGAGCATGCGTCAACACTTATCTTACAAGTACATATCAATTGAAATGGTCAATGTGTGCATAAAGTTTTTCTGAAAATTGAGATCCTCACATCCCCATCATAGGAGGAT
>MU720196.1:121272-246973 GCA_026770625.1 Nicotiana glauca | reverse complement strand
GATAGTTATCTCATGCAAGATGTTTATCTGTCATCCTTGTTATGTATGTTTGGGAGTTGATATTATTTTTGATAAGGTGTCATGACAATGCTTGTAAGTCGATAATGTCATCTGGAAGGCTAAATGTGTCCTGGAAGGAAATTTTTTTTGCTTGATTGAATACCGGTTAGTTTTGACTTGGAATGTACCATATAGGTATTTTGATATAAAACTGTGCAATCCATGTTCTGGTATCCTTATGCTAATGTAGTGCTTGTAATACTGGGATAAGGATTGTGGATATATACATTGTGGTGCTATGTATAGTTGAGGATGTGTTGTTGAGATGAATTTGGTGATTCTTTAGCAGGTGGATAGGCCTAGTTACAAAGGAGACTCTGCCGAAATTTCTGAAAAATTTGGGAGTTAGTGAAAATTTAGAGGCTAGAGGTAGGTTAGAAAAGAGATGGGTGATGTTAAAGTGTTTGGGGAAGACGCTACTCCTCATTCGAGGACGAATGATCCTAAGGGGGGAGAATGTAAGGACTCGGAAAATTTCGCTAAGTAATTTAGGATTTTGTAGTGTCACACAGGCTTATTATAATATTCTTATATACTATTAACATGGTGGACATCAATTAGACTTGGTAAATATGAGTATAAGTCTTATGGTAAGTGATGTAAGGTCCAAATGGAAGCATAAGTGTATGCCAAATGGGAAAATTTTCGTAATAGGCCAATATTCCAAATAGATTCGCACAAGGCTCCACTTTAAACGAGCATATATAATTATGTATAAGGTTCTATGTGGAGAATAGTATATCAAATGAAATCTCTTTGAGTCTAGTTTCCAACGCTTCAAACCGTTCGTCATTTGGACATTCCTATACAAAATTATGATCAAATTACCAAAGGCTGGAAAATGCGATCCTGTGTCATGTCAGATCTGCGGTCGGCATTTTTATTCCGCGGTCCGCATTTTCGTTCTGTGGTCCGCATTTTGACCGCAGATTGAACCAGTGTAGCTCATTTTTGGGCACCGATTTTGCGGTGCATTCTGCGGCCCGCATGTTCATTCTGCGGTGCATTCTGCTGCAGCATAATTGACATCAGAGGGTTAAATTTCTAAGTTTTATAACTCGACCCCATTTCAATATATAGGCTTTGGGGTTCATTTTGGGGTCATTTCTTACTGATTTTAGAGAGAGGTGAGAGCATTTTAGAGTGAGAAGGAGGAACCCAACATTTAAATCATCCAAATCTTGCATCAATCTTCAAGAATCAAGAACCCAATCGCAAGTTCTTCATCTAAGAGGTAAGATTCTATGCCCTAGGTTTTAAATTCGAGTTTAGAGTATAAGATGAGTTATTGAGGTATGATTCTTGGGTGTTTTGATATTGTGTATACATGCATGTACAATATACGTTGTGAGAAGATTTTTTAACATAAATAAGTAAAGATTGGGTTAGGGAATGAAGGAAATCTTGAAAAGGGAATTTGAAATCAAGATGCTCATATAGTGTTTGATAGAGTGCTCAAATGAGCTGAAACCATGAATATCTTTCTAATTTTTGCTCAATTTTGCTATGTCTCAAAATAGATTGAAGTTGCTAGAATTTTCGGAACGTTGTAGTAACTTAAGGAAAAGCTCTTCGAGGTATGTATGGCTAACTTTGATCTTTGTGAAATCGCCTTGTTTGGTGTATGAATATTTGGTATGTGATAGCTACGTGGATTGTTTGTGAAATTCTTTTGATTGGTTTGATTAAGTGTTATGTGGTAAGAGTTGAGAAACGAATGATAGAAGGAAATCGTAAATGATGCAATTGGAACAACTGTGGTAATAACATATTTGGCTTCTTGTGGGTAATTATTGCAATGACTTGAATTGCTTATGAATTGTTGAATATAACGGAATTGGTACTGTTGGCTATGGAAACACTTGTAACATTGTTGTGGCTGTGTCTTGAGAAGTATTGTTGTTGCTCTTCTTGTTTGTGAATTGATTGTTGTGGTTGTGTTGTTTGTGAATTGAAACTGTACGGCGGGGTCGGGTTGCGCGCCGCAATACGGAGTTATAAGGTGTGGGTTGTGGTGATACGGGTGGCCGAGGTAATAAGGGTTGAAAAGTGATCGAAATCACTATTTAAATAAACACTTGAACAAATTTGTGAAATCATTGATGTGGAATTGTGAAAGGAGACAACAAGAGAGTTTGTAACCTGTGGGGCACTGATTGTCCCTTTGTTTGGCTTGATTGTACCTTCTATGTGTGTTTGGTTGTTGCTTCTATTGCTGTTTTCTACTTGTGTATGGTTTGAGGTTACTTGAAACAAAGTTAGATGTTGAAAACTTGTTTGGCTTGATTGTTCCTTTGCTTGTGCATTTGATTGTTGTTTCTATTACTGTTATCTACTTGTGTATGGCTTGAGTTTACTTGGGACAAAGTTTTTTTCATACATACCAGTACAATTCAAATGTACTGACGTCCCTTTTGCCGGGGGCGCTACATTCGTGTTATGATTGTAGGTGAACCCATAGCAGGTACTCCAGTCCACTGACCGTAGCTCCTCATCACTCCCCGTCAGTTGATTCGGCGAGCCCCTTTCCATTCGGGGCCCTATGTGGCTCGCGCCACTTTCTATTTTGGGATCTTGTTTTGATGTTGTATAAAGGTATAGCCGGAGCCTTGTTGCCGGCATTTCCATATTATTCTTCAATTGTATTTAGAGGCTCCGTAGACAAGTTGTGACTAGTGTCGGGCATGGTAATTTAAAAGATAAATATTGATGTGTGGCAATGATGTATAAAAATTGGAATACCTTTATTATGGTGAATGACGTTGCTAATGGAAATTCTTATTGTTATGTTTATAAAATTTGGTTAATGGAGTCCATATCCTATAAATAGCTATTTCACTTGGTTATTAGGTAATGAGAATGAGGGGCAACACATGGGATAGAAAAGGCACCCAGGTCCGCTTGACTGGGGATACACGGTCGGGCGCCGGTCATGTTCCTCGAATTTGGGGCGTGACAGATGGCTCCGCCTCAGATCAGCCAAAACCCGCTACCGGGTGTATAAATGCCTGAATTTGCACACAAAGTGCAGGGAGTAAAGTGAGTACTCTAACTCATTGAGTAAAGGTAAATAACAATTGAGCAGTAAGAAATCACGTAAAGCATATCAACATGTTGTGCAGAAGTAGTATAAAACCCTTTAAGAAAGCAATGAAAATGTGAAATCTTCTTAAAAGCATCTTAGCTTAGTTCAAACTTCTTTTGAAAATGACTTTTAAACAGTTATGCAAATGAATGCAAAATAATTAGTGCAGATAAGCACAGAAATCCACCCCTCGGGCGCAAACTTTCAATCAACAGGTAATGCCAGGCAATTAAGAAGATAAACACATAAAGTTTTGCCCCTAGGACACAAATACACAATCAACAGGTAATGATAGGCAATTAAGATAAAGTAAATACATAGAAGTTTTGCCCCTCGGGCACAATCTCAGAACAGTACCAGCCCCTCGGGCTATATCTCATAACACAATGGGTATCCGCACTCACTGGGGGTGTGCAGATTCCGGGAAGGCCCCCTTACGGCCCTAGCGCAATATCAAGCCATCTCGTGGCATCAATCTAGGCACTCAGTCTCATATTAGTCAAGCCACCTCATGGCGTATATATCTCAGGCCCTCGGCCTCATAAACAATATCGACAAGCCACCTCGTGGCTTACATATCTTAGGCCCTCGACCTCAAATCAGTATCAGTGTTTCCTCACAACTAGGCCCTCGGCCTTACTCAGTCAAGAATCACATAAGCCACTCGGGCACCAGTAAAACATGATGCTCAGCCTAAAATATTATTTAAAAATATCATTTCAAGTGTTAAAGCAAAGTAAATTTGGCTGAATTTTGAAAACGGTGGAAAACAACATGACTGAGTTCAAGTATAAAGTCAAAAAAGTGAGGACATATCAATAACAAGCCCCGAAGGGTTCACATAGTTGGCACTAGACCCAACTATGACATTCAGTCCAAATAACAATGATAACAATTCATTTCAATCAACTACGCGGTAAAATCATCAATCGGGATGGACTAAGTGACAATCCCCAATGGTTCTCTACCCCACGCTCGCTATCCAACGTGTAATTCACCTCAATATAGCACTACAATGTGCAATCCGAGATTTCAAACCCTAAAAAGATCATTTACGATCATTACTCACCTCGAACCGTCTAAATCTCAAGCTCACGATGCCTTTGCTCCTTGAATCGGCCTCCACGCACGTCAAATCTATCCAAAATCATAACGAATACGTCACAGTATGCTAAGGGAACAAAACCCAAGTGAAAACATTGGAAAAATACCAAAAATCCTAAAATTAGAAAAACCTTAGCCCCAGGCCCACGTCTTGGAACTCGATAAAATTTACATCAATGAAATCCTCATCCTCTCACGAGTTCATACATACTAGGAACATCAAAATCCAACGACAAATGACCCTTAAATTCCCAAATTTTAGGTCTCCAATTTCAAGCCCTAGTTCTTCAATTTTAGGCTTAGATTTCATGATTTTCTACGTGGAATTCACATAAGAATCGTTAACTGAGTTTAAAAATCTTACCTCTAAACTTTTTCCCTTGAAACCCTCTTCAATCTCCTTCAAAAATCTCTCAAAATGAGCAGCTATGGGTGAAAATAGACACACATTCGCGAACAAGAGGACTTTAAAAATATTCTGCCTAGGCCTCATTTCCTTCTATGCGATCGCGAAAAATTCCTCGCGATTGTGAAGCACAAAAGTCTAACTCATAAAATGCCTATGCGATCGCATTAGATCGCCCGCGAATGCAATTCCTTGGCTCCTTACTTTACGCGATCACGGACACTCCTCCGTGTTCGCAATGAACAAAACCATCCAGGCCCCCAGGTCCAATTTACTCTATGTGAACGCAACACTCACTACGCGTTTGCGAAGAACAACCTCCCCACACACGATGCGATCGCATACCAAACTCCGCGAACGCAAAGCACAAATGGTCAACCTTCTCAAAACCTCCTATGCGATCGCATGACACCCTATGTGATCGCAGAGAACAAAGTTCTGCAACACCTGAGTAGATTTTTCTGCAATCTCTTAACTCCAAAAATGATCCGATTGACCCCTCGAAACTCACTCGAGGCTCCCGGGACCTCAACCAAAGGCTCAAACACTTCCTAAGACATTATTCAAACTTGCTCCAATCATCAAAATACCGCAAACAACATCAAATCACCCAAAACACATCAGATTCAAGCCTAAGTTTTTCAAAAATCTTCTGAAATGCTCTTTTGATTAAAAACCCAACAAAACCACATCCGAATGACCTGAAATGTTACAAACACATCCCAATTGGCACAACAAAGCTGCTACAACTCTCAGAATTTCATTCCGACCTCTATACCAGAATCTCACCTATCAACCGAAAAATGCCGAAATCTTAATTTCGCCAATTCAAGCCTAACCCTTCCACGGACTTCCAAAATGCATTCTGATCACGCTCATAAGTCCCACATTACCTAATCGAGCTAGCCAAATCATAAAAATTCTGATCCGAGATCATATACAAACAAGTCAAATCTTGGTCAAGCCTTTCAAATTTCAAGCTGCAAACTGAGAACTATTCTTCCAAATTCATTCCGATTTCCCTAAAACCAAAACCAACGATTTACATAAGTCATAATACATCACACAGGGCAAGTCATGCCCGAGAACTGGCGATCAAATTGCAAAAGCTCAAAACGACCCGTCGGGTCGTTACATCCTCCCCCACTTAAATATACATTCATCCTCGAACGTGCCCAGAGTTGTTTCAAAAGCCAACCAATCACTGAATAACCTTACCATGCATCTACCTGGGGGTAATACCACGTCACCCTATCTCATATATGTCCGATACATAGAACCACATTTTCACTTCTGAAACCATCAATACGATCAAAACCTCACACCTATACTCTAAATGGGCCTGAACCAGCTATAATAACCCATGCCTGTAACCTCAGGTGCAATTATTCGATATACCACATAACTCAAACACATGTAGTGATAAATTCCATTCACAGCATCTGCACATAAAACCCGAATACCGGTATAAACCCCTTATCAACCAAAATTTCATTCCAGCACTTTTATATATACTGCCAATGATAACTAAAACACGCAGTAAGCCATAACCATTTCTCAGATCAACCATTCATGAAGCTACTTCTCTTTGGCAATTACCATAGCAAATTTTCGAGCCGAACCTCGATATTATCCTTCCAACATGCTGAAATCGAATCCGTTCGTATTCATTAATGATTCCAACTATCTCCACTAATCCAACACACCACTCTGGTGACATAACACATCAATATAGGTCTAAGCCACGACTTTCATAATACGTGCACCAATAAGCAACAGTCTGAACATAGTTAAATCATGAAAATGACTCAAATGAAAGAGTTGCACTTCAAGTTCACTAGTACCATCACAATATAAGGTTGAGAACCCGTCTCACATCATAGAAATAGAACACATGAATCTAACCCGAAAGGTCATATCTCCACGTAGCTTCGCTACAATACACGATCCTATCCTAACACTGCTCCACATGAAACACCTCAAGTCACTATGCTCGAAATCGACATCCACACACAATTTGATGTCTTGAACCAAAGCAAATCATTACACCCACGGTGAAACAAATAACATATACTATGCCAACCCGATAGGACATAACCGATACGCCATTCACCGAGCAACACCCAATTACTCTTCTTGCTCGACTTCCACTATGAGACCTCAAATGAACCGCACCATATGTGCCTATAACCAACAAATCATAACACCTCACAGCATAGAAAGGTAACTCATGGATCTCCCCAGATCACTAATAAGCTCAACAATGGTCGAACCAACACATCCCTCAACGATGCAATTCGGATCCAACCAAGCCGACTCAAGTTAGAACACGCATCCACATTGGCCTGCCAACGAACTCCTTATCAAGGAAGGTTGAAGCTGCTCCTTCCACTCCTATAACTCTGTCGGTGCCATACGATACGGTGCTCGACGTCAAATCGATACCGAAATTAACAACCTTGCCTGACGACATGCCCGGCCACAAGAAACACATCCAACAAGTCCCTCACCACTGGAACTGAATCACTATGAGGAGCCTCAGCACTGACATCCATCACAAGAACCCAAATATGGAAGACAATCCTTCCTAGCCATCCGCTAGGTCTTCGAACATAAAACCACTCTATTAGAACATAATCCATCGAACCACGCCACTCAAGCCATGGCATTTCCGGCATAGCCAACAGCGCCGCCTTAGCGCAATAGCTCAGAATGACATAACACTATGACAACCAGTTTATACCCAATATCACATCCAAAATCTAACATACCAAGCAGCAAAAGATCCACTCGGGTCTCCAAACCCGAATAATCACTAAACCATGCCGCTACACTCAACCCACAACCACAATATAGCCTGAATATGAGAACTCCCTATCTCCAACTCCATATAGCACACGAATCACCATATCCGATCCCAATTCCACAGTCTGAGTATACAACACACCTCTAATATCTAATCATTCAATGGAAGATATTCTAAAATTCCCCTGTGCCATCAAGCAAACTTAAATATCAGTAGTCGATCTAGCCAAAAAAGTATCGCAATACTACCGAAGTGCCATCAACTTAATCACATTGCCTTTTTTTGAAACGTATACTCTCGTCAAATCACTTCCAATTAGTAATACCACTTCCTTAATCATCTAAGGCTACCCGTTGCCTAAGAGTTTCATGAACTTCCTTTCAGAAATTAACTGTAACCCATCTAGCCAAGAACTTCCATTGATCCCATCTAGAGAAAAATCACTACACCTTCCATGCTCCTCACACTCGTAGAAAATACACATTTCCAATCATGGTAGGAATCAACAAGAACTCTACGAATTCCATTTGCACAAAACTAAACTGTCAAGACTGAATCCTTCCAACTAGACCAAGTTATGCAAGCCATCAAAACCTAAGAGCATCGCCGTGAAACACCTATAAAACTCATTACTCCGAACACACCCAAGGAACTAATCATATCCTTACCATACCGGTCCGGTCCACTACCGAGCTATACCATCCACCCCGGTTCCTTCTAATTTTCCTTCAATTTGATACTACTTCTTGCTATAACACTTCAATTCCTCAACCCGACTCACCACATGAGACTCAAACATAAAACCAAATTGACTAAGGCTCATAAGCCGCTAAATACTCACTTAAATGTTTCTAAAGGCACCACGTTCAAAATACCTACCTCGAAGGGTCTTCCTGCGAGTCTGGAACCATTACCTTCCTAATACTGATATATAGAATCCCACAATTGACATAAAAATGACACAAGTCTCGACATTTTCCAGATGAAAACTCAATTCCTAACCACATATACCACTTCAAGGTACCCAATTGTTACACGTAGAATCTTGAATACATTAGAACCATTCTCGAGAGAAATCCACTCTACTCAAATTGCAATTACCTTATCAAACAAATCGAACAACCTGGGCCTCATTAGTACTCTGATACTGCAGAATGTGACATCATTCTAATATAACCAAGCAAATTCCTACTCCATGCACCGAGCATTCTTTACCAATAACAACTTAAGACATCCCGTGATTCTCACACGCCTACGAAACATAATATAACCATTGTCAAAATTTTCCTTCACTCGACCCATCCCCGATCTCAATCTCTGTAAGCCATAACTGACTAACCAACGCGCCTCAAACTAGAACCAACATAGCACCTAACCGTGCAATCGCCCAACCAATAGCAGACTCCCCACTTGGCTCAAAGCCATAGATCAAGATACACCCGCTCTCTAAACGACCTAATTTAGATTTCAACACATATTCTTCACTTGTAAATGAGATCTCCTAATAGACAATATAAGGATCACACAACCTTAGAACACTCCGCAGGAGATAACCCACCTGCTTTGCTTTTAACCCACATTTCTGTATACCTTCCACTATCACAAATATTATGCACTCACTTAAATTCAAAAAACACTTGCTTACGCAATCGACACCTCGGTGCTCAAGCCATAGGAAAAGATCCAACCTCAAGTCCTCTAGACTGGCCCAACATCAACTCACAGAGATCACATCTCGCCCCTGATTAGGGAATTACAAGCCATCGATGCACATCTGATACTGAGCGCTCATACGCGTAAACGAACGCGTGGAAGGAATTTCAAGAGTTACTTTTCAAGGTGAATCAAGGATGCACGATAAGAATTTCAAGAATGTGAAGTTTTCTTAAAGGTTTTGCAGCCTCTCAAGGATAAATACAGACGTCTCCGTACAGATCCGCGAGACTCTACTAAACCCGCTCATGACTCATGAGACCTATGTAAGCTAGGCTTTGATACCAACTTGTCACGACCCCAAACTGGACCCGACTGTGATGTCGCCTCTCATGAAGCTAAGGTTAGCTTACACAATTCCCAATTGAATTCAATCATTTAAATGAGTCAGTTTAATGCGTTTTCAATTAATCAGATATTTCATAATATGAGTTTAAATAAACACTGCGAAAATAAATACATCCCGACATCGGGGTATCATAAGTCACGAGCGTCTACTAGGGTCTAACTACAACTGAAAAGTCTAAAATGTACCGAGTATGGATAAATGAAATAAAGAGGGAGAAAAGAAGTGCTGCGGACACCGGTAGCTACCTTGCTAAACTCTCATGACTCCACCTTCGAATAGCCAAAACCCGCTACTGGGTATATAAATACCTAAATCTGCACACAAGGTGCAGGGAGTAAAGTGAGTACTCTAACTCAATGAGTAATAAAGGTAAATAACAACTAAGCAGTAAGAAATCACGTAAAGCATATCAACATGCCGTACAGAAGCAGTATAAAACCCTTTAAGAAAGCAATGAAGCTACGAAATCTTCTTAAAAACATCTTAGCTTAGTTCAAACTTCTTTTGAAAATGACCTTTCAACAGTTATGCAAATGAATGCAAAACAATTAGTGCAGATAAGAACCAAAATCCGCTCCTCAGGCACAAACACTCAATCAACAGGAAATGCCAGGCAATTAAGAAGATAAACACATAAAGTTTCGTCCCTCGGGCACAAATACACAATCAACAGGTAATGATACGCAATTAAGATAAAGTAAACACATAGAAGTTTTGCCCCTCGGGCACAATCTCAGAACACTACCAGCCCTCCGGGCTATATCTCACATCACAATGGGTACCCGCGCTCATTGGTGGTATGCAGACTCCGAGAGGGGCCCCTTACAACCCAAGCGCAATATCGAGCTATCTCGTGGCATCAATCTAGGCCCTCGACCTCATATCATTCAAGCCACCTCGTGGCGTATATATCTCAGGCCCTCGGCCTCATAAACAATATCAACAAACCACCTCGTGGAATACATATCTCAGGCCCTCGGCCTCAAATCAGTATCAGTATTTCCTCACAACTAGGCCCTCGGCCTTACTCAGTCAAAAATCACATAAGCCACTCGGGCAACAGTAAAACATGATGCTCAGCCTAAAATATTATTTGGAAATATCATTTCAAGTGTTAAAGCAAAGTAAACTTGGCTGAATTATGAAAACGGTGGAAAACAACATGACTGAGTTCAAGTATAAAGTCAAAAAAGTGAGGACATATCAATAACAAACCCCGAAGGGTTCACATAGTTGGCACTAGACCCAACTATGACATTCAGTCCAAATAACAATGATAACAATTCATTTCAATCAACTACGCGGTGAAATCATCAATCGGGATGGACTAAGTGACAATCCTTAATGGTGCTCTACCCCACGCTCGCTATCCAGCATGTAAGTCACCTCAACATAGCACTACGATGTGCAATCCGGGGTTTCAAACCCTCAGAACATCATTTACAATCATTATTCTCCTCGAACAGGCTTAATCTCTAGCTCGCGACGCTTTTGCCCCTCGAATTGGCTTCCACACGTTTCGAATCTATGCAAAATCGGAACAAATACGTCACAATATGCTAAAGGAACAAAATCCAAGCAAAAACATTCAAAAAATACCAAAAATCCCGAAATTAGCAAAACCCGAGCCCCAGGCCCACATCTCGGAACTCGATAAAATTAACATAAATGGAATCCTCATCCTCTCACGAGTTCATACATACTAAGAACATCAAAATCTATCCACAAATGACCCTTAAATTCCCAAATTTTAGGTATCTAATTTCAAGCCCTAGTTCTTCAATTTTAGGCTTTGATTTTATGATTCTCTATGTCGAATTCACATAAGATTCGAGTATTGAGTTCAAAAATATTACCTCCAAACGTTTCCCCTTGAAACCCTCTTCAATCTCTTTCAAAAATCTCTCAAAATGAGCAGCTATGGGTGAAAATAGATCCACATTCGCGAACAAGACGACTTTAAAAACATTTTGCCCAGGCCGTTTCCTTCTATGCGATCGCGGAAAATTCCTTGCGATCGCGAAGCACAAAAATCTAACTCATAAAATTCACTCTATGTGATCCCATTAAATCGCTTGCAAACACATCTTACTCTACGCGATCGCGGACATTTCTCCGCGTTCGCAATGAACAGAACCATCCAGGCCCCCAGGTCCAATTTACTCTGCGGACGCAACACTCACTAGGCGTTCGGGAAGAATAACCTCCCCAAAATCTGCGAACGCAAAGCACAAATGGACAGCCTTACGAAAACCTCCTACGCGATCGCATGACACCCTATGCGATCGCAAAGAACAAAGTTTTGCAACACTTGAGCAGATTTTTCTGCAATCTCTTAACTCGAAAAATGATCCGATTGAGCCCTCGAAACTCACCAGAGGCCCCCAGGACCTCAACCAAAGGCGCAAAAACATACTAAAATTTTCCAATCATCAAAACAGCGCAAACAACATCAAATCACCCAAAACACATCGAATTTAAGCCTAAGTTTTTCAAAAATCTTTCGAAATGCGCTTTTGATCAAAAACTCAACCAAACCACATCCGAATGACCTAAAATATTACACACACATCCCAAATGGTACAACGAAGCTGCTGCAACTCTCGAAATTTCATTCCGAACACTATATCAAAATCTCACCTATCAACCGAAAAATGTCGAAATCTCAATTTCTCCAATTCAAGCTTAAACCTTCGACGGACTTCCAAAATGCATTCTGATCATGCTCCTAAGTCCCACATCACCTAACGGAGCTAGCAAAATCATAAAAATTCTGATCCGAGATCATATACAAACAAGTCAAATCTTGGTCAAACCTTTCAAATTTCAAGCTGTAAACTGAGAAATATTCTTCCAAATTCATTCCGATTTCCTTGAAACCAAAACTAATAATTTACATAAGTCATAATACATCACACGACGCAAGTCATGCCTGAGAACTGGCGATCAAAGTGCAAAAGCTCAAAATGACCGATCGGGTCGTTACAAGAATGAAATAAAATACAATAACTGTCCGGAATACAAAGTGGACAGAAATGAAAACACATTACAATACCTTAAAGGAGACTTTGCTAGCTATGGGCATCTTGATAAATGCAGCTCACCTAAGTCTCTGTATCAACCATGCCGCTATTCCACTAAGCCAATAACCACACATGAACCTGTGCAACAAAAATGCACAACAAGTGTAGTATAAGTATGAAAACAACGTGTACTCAGCAAATATCCCGTCTAATATTGAAGAAGTAGAGACGAGAGGCCGATTTCGACACTTGCTAGTGGTCCAATAACAATATACCAATAACATAGTGAATCGAGGATATTCATAAAATTATTTTAACTCAATAGCAAGAGGCAAATCATAATTCTTTTATTAATAGAAAATTTTCCATATTCATTTTCATCATTTAAGCATTTATCTCAGGACAGGGAGAACAATTATCAACATCTATAAATCTCAACGCAAGCAATACAAGCATGCACAATTCATGCCGAGGTCATACGACCCGATCCAACAATATTTAAACTGTGCACTGTCAGAGGGTCGAATGGCGCGAATCATAGATGCATCTATTTAATCTACCGAAGCGTTCGGCCCATTCCACAATAGATAAACACATTCAAACAGTCAAATCAATAGTTCATCAAGGAGCAAATATTTAGGAAAAGTCAAGTTTCTTTTTTAATAGTCAAGAAATGATATCTAGCCTTTTAGAAATTCATTTACACGTTCGATATGTTTTGAACAATTTTAAGTTTGTCAACAAGGTTGAAAGTATTACAAGTAAGCATTCTTTTGGGCCCTAAACTACCAGGACTTAAGCATAATAGTAGCTACACCCAGACTCTCGTCACCTCATGCTTACGTAGCCCCCACAAATAGGAGTACATAACCAATTAACTCACCGATGAGGACAATTGCCTCTTACAAGGTTAAAAAGGAGACTTACCTCGCTCCGAGGTTCCATAATCGTCTTCCAGCCCTTCCGACGACTCAAATCGATGCGCAACGCTCCAAAACTACCCAAGAAATGAGAAAATCCATAAATATAGTCTCTAATACTCACAACAATTCAATTTAGATAAATTCCTAACTTCGCTCGAAAAGTTGACAAAATCTTCCTTGGGCCCACATGCCCAGATTCCAAAAAAACTCACAAAATACAACAACCCATTTCGATACGAGTTCAACCATACCAATTTTATCAAATTCTGATAACGAATTGACCTCCAAATCTAGAATTTACGTTTTTGAAAAGTTTACAAATTTTCTCCAATTTCTTCCATTTGATTCACTAATAGTTGATGAAAATAACCATGGAATAATTAAATATAATCACTTTTAGATATAGAACACTTACCCCAATTCATATGGTGAAAATTGCCTCAAAAATTGTTTTAATCCGAGCTCCATAGCTCCAAAAATGAGTAAAAATCTCGGACTGCTCGATTTATACAATGTCCAACATTTTCGCACCTGCAATTACTATTCACGCAGGTGCGGTACTGTTCACGCACCTACGAAAAACAAAGCAGGTCAGCAGCTGCCCAGAAATTTCAGCAGCTTTTAATTTCACTAAAAATGGTCTAACTCCATCATACAAACTTGGAATTCGACGATTCTTGTTCCTTTGAATAAAAAATAATAATACGAACCTATTCCTTCAATTGAAACTCAATTCGGAGCTCATTTACTCAATGCTATACCAATTTTTCTCGTTAAATAATTAACTCATGTTTTGCGCAAAAAACTCAATCACGACTTGATAAAATTTGACGAAACTTTCCCGATCACTCCTATAATTCATTATCAAAATCCCGGAAGTATCGAAATCAAGTTTCGATCTCTAGAACTAAAAATGAATCTTTGGATCATTACATGCTTATGCATAAAACCCCAAACTCTACCAAAAACTCCTCCAAGACTCCTCCGAGCCTCATGGGATCCCAACCAAGTATACTAACAAGTCTCATAACATGACACGAATTTAGTCGATGCCTCAATTACATTGAAAAACACTAAAACATGAACCACACTCGAATTCAAGCTTAATGAAATTTATAATTCCAAACTTCTACATTCAATGTCGAAACCTATTAGATACGTCTGATTGACCTCAAATTTTGCGTACAAGTCGCATTTGATGTTACAGATCTAATTCAATTTCCGGAATTGGATTCCGACCGCGATATCAAAAAGTCCACTTCCGGTCAAACTCCTTAAAAACCTTTAAATTTCTATCTTTAGTCAAATGACTCCAAAATGACCCCGGACCTTCGAATTCACTTCCGATCGCGCTCTTAACACCAGAATCACCATACGGAGCTATTCCCTAACTTGGAATCCCAAGAAAACATCAATAACACTAAAATGCACTTCAACCCAAACTTATGAAATTCTTTCAAAAATGCTAACTTCCACTATAGGCACTAAAACGTCCCCCGGGTATTCCAAAACCCGATTCGGACATACGCCTAAGTTAGAAATCATTATACAAACCTAGAAGAACCTTTGAATCCTAATTCCGAGGTCGTTTACTCAAAAATCCAATCTTAGTCAATTCTTTCAACTTAAAGCTTCTGAAATGAGAATTCTCTTTCCTAACCTACTCTGAACTTCCCGAAATTCAATTCCGACCATGCATACAGGTCATAGTACCTGAAGTGAAGCTGCTCATGGCCTCAAACTACTGAACAACGGGCTAGAGCTCAAAACGACCGGTCGAGTCATTTCAAATAACAAAGAATATTCCACCCCACACTTAAAAGAGTGCAGTGTCCCCAAAGCAGAAATAAAGTAAAAATAATAAGTGTGGACAAGAAACTCCCTGAAAGGACAAAGGCCAAAGCAATAGCAGCTCATGGGGCACTCAAACTTCTCCCAAGGATAGTACTTTGTGTAGGTACCTTACACTAGTTCCAACCATCTGACTCGGTTTTGCACCTTCCAGTGGATTTTCTTCCTATGCTCATAATCATACAAAATAAAACAACACAACCAAAATAATACAATAAGAAAAAAATCAAAACTTAAAGAAAGCAGTAAAGCCGTGTTGCCTCCCAACAAGCGCCTAATTTAAAGTCGCGTCACGACTTGAACCATTTCTTTCCTCCACCTTGAACTTATGAATTGTATCCATAATTTGGCTTTAAGATCTTTACTATGCTCTCGGGGTGGTGGGACAAATGCAATTGGGCCAAGTAACTAATTTCGCATTAACACTTCTTGGCCTTCAGATGAAATATGTAATTCTGTCTCTCTGTTACGATGAATTCAAGAATGTAAGTACCCCGTTCCTCATCCATTGGCTCCTCCAAAGTCTCAGATGACTCGATTTTCATATCATCTTCCAAACACAATGTTGAAAAATATATATAATGAGGACCAATACGCCCTAACTCTAAAATTGTATTACTCTTTACATCCTCATATTTACATGCACTAAAGTCTTCAAATATAACATTATCTACTTCCTCGCATGGCTCTAGTGTACTTTTCTCAACATGGGCAACATCAACAAACATATGCTTCAAAGATTGGCTCTCCACTTTTAGCTCCTCAATTTGGCGTGTAAGCTCCTTTTCAACTTCACACAACTCATTACTATTTTATGGGGCGTTAGTTGAATCAACCTTTGCATTCAATTGAGTCTCTAAGTCGTGAATAGTAGTGCCAAATTTATTGATCTTTTGTCCTGGTTCATCTCTTCCTTATATAAAGTATCTCATCTTATTTGTAATTTCCTCACATTCAGCCTCATATATTTCTAATCTTTCAGCTTGTTCCACCAGCCACGTTTAGCTCAAAATCTTCTCCTTTTCAAAATTATCCTTTTGATAGAAATTGCTCTCTTCATTCAATTCTTCCATATTGGCCTTCATTCTTGTGATTGCTGCCCTTATTATTTTCATATCTTTTTTAAGTTCATCATGTTGCTATGCTATTTGCCTTAAAATATCCCTAATATGTGCATCACATTCCATATCCTGCACTTTATTGCCCCTATTAAACTCATAAACATTATAAGAAAGATCATAATAAGGGCTCGAAGAAGGATAAAAAGAATTCGGACAACCATCCCAATGGTCATCTTGAACACCACACATATTACAAATGTTCCACCCAAAAGATTGAGATTGTACGCAACCCGCTCCTCGAAATATTTTGATAATTTTTCCACTAGTGAGGTCCTTCACAATATTGACAAGGATCATCAAAATAAGAATAACCATCATTCGAACAATTTCATTCCAAGATGCCATGTCTAATTTATAAAAATAGCTAATTCTAAGTCCCCGACAATGGCACCAAAAATTTGTTGCAGCCAAACGCACAAACAAGTATACGCGGTCGTCAAGTAATAAAGTGATAGGATAGAGTGTCGAACCCATAAGAACTTGTGATTAGCTATTAACTAGATCAGACTATCCTAATTATCTAAACACATATTAAACCCAAACGTAATGATGCTAAAGTAACAAAACTATAAAGAAAATAAATAATGAACTTTGAACAAAGGAAGAGCGGATTCTTATGTTACCAAAATAATAAAAATGATCCACGGTTATGGGCTATCTAACATTCCTATTATATTCTTCAATTGAATTGACTAGCTAATTTATCTAGTTTATTGGTTGATAGAGTTAATAATTCTCATAAGAATCTGTCGAGTTCTTACTCATCTACTCAAGCTAAGATAACGCCTATATGTCTATGGAATTAGAACTAATAAGAACACATTTATAATTCCTGTACATCAACCAAGCAAGGCAATTAGGTATATGTCTATCCTAACCGCAAATCTATTCCTCGATGCCCGGATTTAAGAACTTCCTCTACTCAATCTTATATGCAATCTAAAATTCTCACTTTTGAGTTCAACTCTAGATTTATAGAAAATATTTAATTGGTGATCAAGCGATCAAATAATTAAGCGCAGGATTGAATAAACAACCCGATACGATAAACTAAGAAATCAAAATCAATAATCAAATAACAATAGCCATGAAAGAACCATAATCCTAGAATGTGAAGTTGAGCTCCACATAGACATGGTTGCCAAACAACAAATCATACAAACATAAAAATTACTAAGTTTGGCGGAAGAAGATGAAATCCGGCCTCCACGACAGCTTCTTTCTCTCCCTAGGTTGAATCCCCTTCAAAAAGTGTGTCAATGACCTAAAATAGGCATTTTTGGCTTAAATATTGCATACAAAAGTCGTGGGCCAAAAGATTTCCTTTTCCTTTTCTGAATCAGCTTCAGGGATCGATATTGGGTGGATGCTTCGCGTCTACCTCAGTTTCAACTGTTGTGCCTAGGTGTGGATGCTAAGGGGGATGCCTTCTCCTGACTTCACTACCAAGGATGCACCAACTATACTTTTTTCTAGGTTTGATGCGACGTATCCACCCTCTTCTCTTATAGCTGAAGCATCTTTTCTTCATATTTTTGTACTCCAACATCCTTAATCGTCACACATAACTCAATTAGTGATAACAGTAATAATTAACGTATGTTGGGTATTTTAAAGATCAAAAGCACTAAAAAGCAGTTAAAACATTATTAAAGTAACATTAAAATATATAATAATGTGCCCAACATCACCGTTCATGTTGATTATGTTCCCTTCGGGGTCTATCCGATTCTATTTGCAGCTTTTTGTTCAAAGTCTTGGTTCTTACTCGATTTGTCTTCTTCTTTCCTTCGGTTCCACGATTCAAACTACCATTCAATCATTTAATCTAAACCAATATTACCTTATACAAATATTCCTCTTGCTTTTCGGTAGCATTTGGTGAAGATTCTTTCCTTAGCGGAAAATCTTCTAAAAACCTTCTGAGTGAAGTGTATTTATTAGTTTTGGTGAGAGGTAAATTCATGATTTAAAGTTTTTCAATTATTATAATGACCTCAAACTAATATAATAATAATAATTGAATTTAAATTATAAGTAGAGAGAGTCTGAACAAAAGTTATTAAATACATGTGAATTCCTAACCAACATTCTAGATCAGCTCCTAGTTTTGGCTCAACAAATCTTTAATTTAGTTCCAAAATGAAGGTTTTTTTCTTGTTTGATCATTTGGTATAGAAAAACTATTGACTTGATTAATCCAGATTGCGTTGTATAAGATTTCTTTAATGGTAAATAATTTTTATCTAAAAAAATCATTTTAAAGCTCGAACACGAAATTTCTGATTAAAGATAAAGGGATTTCATCCATGTGACCACATTTAGTGATGGCTATAAAAGAGTTTTTTTTTCAGCATAAAATGAAGTTACAAGATGGGTTATCATGATACTCTTCTCATCCAAATATAACAATTGTTATCGGAAAAGACAAAACCAAAACATTTAAAAAAGAAGCACACCAGATTGGTGGTTAGATCGACTATGTTTTAATGGGCAGAGTATTGGCCAGTAGGAACTCTTATGCTTAGAAAATGAAAGTTGCAGAAATGAAGATACTGAGATTTATGTGTGGGCATACTAGGAGACTTATGATTAGAAATGAAGATATTCAGGATAAAGTGGGAGTGACCTCTATGGTGGACATGATATGAAAAGCGAAGCTGAGATAGTTTGGATATATGAAGAGGAAATGCACAGATGCCCTAGTGAAAAGGTGTGAGAGTTTGGCAATGGTAGGTATTAGGAGAGGTAGAGGTAGGCCGAAGAATTATTGGTGAGAGGTGATAAGACATGACGTGATAGGTGCAGGTCAACAATTAGGATAGAAGGTTAATAAATAGTCATGCAATCTGGATGATGACATCTTAGGGAAAGACCATATACTTTCCCCGGGAACTAGAAGTACCATCCAATCGAATCTTCCCACTCGAGAGGGAGTTCAATTAGAAGGTACTACAAAGGTAGCAATGAAAGTTCCAAGGGGTTCTATCGGTCCTTTTGTCGGTACCAATGAACAACGATTTATCTCCCGCTCCATGCCTAGCTAAGTTGATCTCTTCAAAGATCTTCGATATACTACTTCCTATATCCACAAATTGGTGGGCCCTAAGAAGAAGTAAAAGATAGCAGGGGTTGATTCAAATGGTATGGTTACACAAATGGCTTATGCTTTTATTAGGGTAAGACTTTTTCACCTTTTGTTTTTCAATTGCTTTGGGGTTATGTTCATCTTAACGCTCATCTCCTTTATTTGTATAGTTTAACCTCCTCTTCTCGTATCATGACCCCGGTTTGCCCTCCGTGAACTATCATGACGTCACCTAGTTTCTACGACTAGGTAGGCCTAACAATTTGTGAAAAGGGGAAAAAACAAATAAAAATCGAAGATAACAATATAAAAGTGTTAAGATGCCACTCGGTATATACAATACAAGATCTCAAAACCGAACAAACTCCAAAATGCCTTGTTCATTCTCTTTAGTATTGTTGATATACAAAATGCCTTATTCATTCTCTTTAGCCTTACCCTTATCATCCTGAAGTTGTACAACCACCACTTCAGTAAGTTCTGCTAATTCATCTACCTCATAGTCTCTCTACTGGATTGCGCAACGTCTTGCTCCCTGTCTAAATTTCTCCCATTCCGAAGACTTACTCTATCAGTTGATTTGGGTTTTGCTCCTTAAGGTTGATGTTTGTGTTAGCCAGCAATGTTCCCTAGGGGTGGTTATTTAAGGCCATGGACAGCTGCCCTAGTTGAGTTTCAATAATCTTTATTGCTGAGTCATGCACTGGCAACTTTTCCTGCATCTTACCATTTGTTCCTATGAGTTATTGAAGCATGCCCTTGGTTTCTACCATGTTGCCCTCCTGTTGCTGAGGGGGTGGCTGATATGCCAACTATTGTTGGTTCTGCTGTGGATAGCCCTGTTGTCTCTAATATGACACCATTTGGTTTTGGGGCTGCATACCTCCAGGTTGTGGCATGTTTTGTTCGTACTGCTGATTGGGTGCTGGTTTCCACTATTGTCCTCCTTGTCTCTGACCCCCAAAATTGGTGACATAATTCATATCCTCTCTTAACCCTTGGTTTTCACCTTCTCCACTCCATGAACACATATAAGACTGATTAATGCAAAGTATACACAGTCCTCCATTTGCTGTATAAACGATATGCACTTCCTTTGTACCCATCTCATCAATCTTCTTTGTCAATATACTCATATGAGTCATGAGTGTGGCTATGTTTTCTGCATGTGAATTATTTGGGTCAAGAGGAACTGAATGCACTGTTGGTGTCAGGATCGTACCTCTCGTCATCCACAACAAATTCTGGGACATCTTGTCAAGAAGGATTTTACACTTTGTGAATGTCTTGCTCAGAAATGTACCCCCAGCTTAAGCATCTACATTGGCTTTTAAATTGTCTGCTAACCCATGTAGAATCTCTGGCCGAGCATCTGGTCTGGAATACCGTGGTGGGGACACTTCACTAGCATCCCTTTGAATCTTTCCCAAGTTTCCTGCAAGGTCTCAGTAGTTTGTTGCTTGTACTGCAATATCTTATCAATATGTCTTGCAATCTTGCTGGGCGGGTAAAACTTGTTCAGGAACTGCTTGACTAATTCCTCCCAAGTGACAATGGACTTTATTGGAAGTGAATTCAGCCAAGTCTGAGCTTCCCCAATCACAGAGAACGGGAAGAGTAACAGCTTGATGGCTTCTGGGGTCACATTTGGCTGCCTTTGGGTCACACAAATCGACAGAAAATTTTTCAGGTGTTGTTGAGGGTCTTCAATGTGTGACCCGGAGAATAATCCCTTATTTTACAGAATATGCAGCATGTTGTTGGTGATCTAGAATGTCTCTTCTTGTATTGCAGGCACAGCAATGGCGGTGGGCAGGTTGTCAGCTGTTGGTTGTGCCCAATCATAAAGTGCAGCTTCTGGCACAAGAGGTGCCACCACTCTGACGTTTGGGTCAGCTTGATCATCCCTGATGTTTCCGTTGACGTTATCTAGTCACCCATTTCAATTTCAAGTTGGTGTGTTTGTTGTGATTGTTTGTTCTTCTTGTTGGCACGATTTTATGCCCTGAATGTTTTCTCGGGGTCTGAGAGTCCTTCAAGTAGTTCACTAGTCCTCAAAGAATCTCTAGGCATACACCTGAATCACATAAGGGTTCAAACGTGATAATTTCAATGAAAAAAAATTATTTAACACCGTAGAAAATTGATCTAAGTTAATAATTCTAGCACTACTTCTAAGTCATAATAAATAACACTGTTAAGTCCCCGGCAACGACGCCAAAATTTGATCACGCCCAATTATGCGTCATAAAAGACAAAACGGCCGTTGCAAATATAATCTGGTTTTCAAGTCCGTAGTTGAATCCTCAGGGAACTAACCTATCTATTACAACTCTTGGTGATGCTATTACAAGCTCTAACAATTTTCGGATGCAAGATTTTTATCAATAAATAGTGGGTTTTTGTTTAACTAAGTCAAAATGATATTAAAACTAACAATATTCTAAATCAAAGATAATTCAATGGTAAAAAGATCTAGAGTATTGATTTTCCCAATTGCTAGTTTACGTCTTAACTCTATTTCTATAATCTCGCCGTAATACTTTATGAGGATTATGAGCTATGGGGTATCGCAATTATCTCTCGATCAACTACGATAATTTACTAGAGCATTCTCTCGAACTACTCTAGCTGATAATTTATGTAGCTCTGAATTATTCCACCAAAGTTTTGTTATCTCTAACCCCAATTTTAAGTTCAAGTAATGAATCTCTTCAATTATCCAAAAGTGGTGTTGTTCAACAACAGTCTAACCTAGTATTCTTTCTCAAGCAACACAAGGCAATTAGACATGATTAATCAAGGGCCCATCAATTAATCACCATACAAAACATAGTTGAACAATCATATAATAACCCTGGCTCGATTATAACAAAATTGAGTCAAAACTTCATCTGACAATTGGTTCCATAAACCTTATATTAAATATTTAGCTACTTATAGTAAAGCAAGATAAAACTATAAAAGTATTCATAATGTGCAATTAAAATAACAAAGAGAAGATAGAAAAACTCTAATGGTTGGTTGCTCTTCTCACACTTGTTATTGCCTCCAAATCAGTCTAAAAACAAGCTTAACCTTGGGCGAGTTTGTTGAGTTTAGAAAGGGTTGGGATAAGTTTCCCCCGATTTACACTTTAGTCCTAAAATTTTTGGGCAGTTACACAGTCCACCGTAGCCGCGGCAGAACGTGACACGACCGCGGTGAAAGACAAACATTCTGCCTCACTTTCTTAGCCTACCGCAGCCGACCGCGGTCGCAGTGGCATCAAGCCCAGTCCACTTTGCCTCTTTCTTTCTTATTTTCGCTCGGGTTTTTCTTGATTGGCCTTTTATCCACATTCTTGACTCCAAAATACTCCATAGGCTCTTCCTAACTTGGATTAGTCCCCCGCGAAGCAAAAGAACACCAATTAGAGTATTTTGTTATTATTTAGCCTTTGAAACAACAGTAAAGCATGGTACATTTAGAGTGTAAATATCGTCTATATAGTCTATTATCAATTTCCCAAAAAGACCCCCGGGCCCACGTCTTGGAATCGGGTAAAATTTACAGATTCGAAACCCGCACACTCTCACGAGTTCATTTATAAAGAAATAACTCCAATCCGACATCAAAATCTTGATCAAAACTCCAAAATTAGGCCTAAGAACTTTTTTCCAAATTTTCACCCCAAATTTGAATTTAAAGGATGAATTTAAGCATAGATTCGTGGAAATTAATCAAAACTGAGTAAGAATTACTTACCCAAAACACCCAGGTGAAAATCTCTCTCAAAATTGCAAATCCCGAGCTCGCAAATCAATTTCTAAGGTTTTGAGACTAAACCCTTGTTTCTGCCCTTTTCTGACCAGTGAAACCGCATCTGCTCTGGGACCGCACCTGTTGTCCCGCTTCTGCCTAGACCTGCAACTTTTCATTAAACGGAGATTTTCGCACCTGCGACTTCTTTTCCGCCGATGCGGTGCTGCTTCTGAGGTGCTTGGGTTGCACTGCGGTCAAATCCCATTTTGTCTCAGACCGCATCTGCGGTACTTCAACTGCTTCTACGGTGCTGCACCTGCGGTCAAATACACACAGGTGTGGTTATGGCAGGTTCAGCTAACTTCTTATTTCTCCTAAGTCCAATTCAACTTCCGTTAAGCACCCGAAACTCATCCGAGGCCCCGGGGCCTCAACCAAACATGCCAACCAATCCTAAAACATCATACAGACTTGTTCCAACCCTCGAATTACATCAAATAACACTAAAACCACAAATCACTCTCCAATCCAAGCCTAAGGATTCCCAAAACTTCTAAATTCTGCTTTAGATCAAAAGGTCTACCAAACCTCGTCCGCATGACCTGAAATTTACGTCACATTCAACACTACGGAGCTACTTCAACTCTCGAAATTCCATTCCGACAACTAGATCAAAATATCACCATCAAAATGGAAACTTCAAAAATTCAACTTTCGGCATTTCAAGCCTAAATAAGATACGGACCTCCAAAACACAATCCGAACATGCCCCTAAGTCCGAAATCACCCAATGGAGCTAAAGGAATCGACATAATTCCATTTCGAGGACATCTACACACTGCTCTAACTACCGTCCAAATTCTAAAACTTAAACTCTCATTTAGGGACTAAGTGTCCCAAAACTCTACGAAACTCCAAATAAATCCTCCCGACAACTCACAACAATAGAAACGAACATGGGGAATTATTAGGGGACCGAGGCATTAATTCTTAAACCGACCGGCCGAGTCATTACATCCTCCCACTATTAAAAATTCATTCATCCTCTAACAAGCATAGAGACACACCTAAAGTAGTGAAAAGATTAGGGTAATGGCTGCGCATATCTTGCTCGGTGTCCCAGGTCGCCTCCTTGACCGGCTGACCCCGCCACTGAACCTTCACTGATGTAATGTTCTTTGACCTCAGCATTCGAACCTGCCTTTCCAATATCTCCACCGGCTCCTCAACATAAGATAGATACTTGTCCAAGTGGACTAAACTAAAATCCAACACATGCGACGGATCACCGTGATACCTCCGGAGCATCGAAACATGAAATACCAGATGAACTCCTGCCAAGCTGGGAGGTAAGGCAAGCTCATAAGAAACCTCCCCAACCCATCTCAATATATCAAAAGGACCAATAAACCTCAGACTTAGTTTGCCTTTCTTCCCAAATCTCATAACGCCCTTCATAGGTGAAACCCGAAGCAAGACCCTCTCTCCAATCATGAATGAAACATCGCGAACCTTCCGATCCGCATAACTCTTCTATCTGGATGGGGCTGTGCGAAGTCTATCATGAATCACCTTAACCTTCTCCAAAGCAGCCTAAATCCAGTTTGTTCCCAATAATCTAGCCTCATCCGGGGATCTACACCGCCTACCATATAAAGCCTCATATGGTGCCATCTTAATGCTGGACTGATAACTGTTATTGTAGGCAAACTCTACCAATGGCAAGAACTGATCCCAAGAACCTCCAAACTCCATCACACACGTGCAGAGCATATCCTCAAGAATCAGAATAGTGTGCTCAGACTGTCCATTCGTCTGAGGGTGAAATGTTGTGTTCAACTCCACCCGAGTACCCAACTCATGCTATACGGCCCTCCAGATTCGTGATGTGAATTGAGTACCTCTGTCTGAAATGATGGAGACCAAAATACCATGCAGATGAACAATCTCCCAGATATAAATCTCTGGCAACAACTCTGAATAATATATAGTACACATATGAATGAAATGCGCGGACTTGGTCAGTCGATCCACAATCACCCAAATGGCATCGAACTTCCTCAAAGTCCGTGGGAGTTCAACTACGAAGTCTACGGTGATCATCTCCCACTTCCACTCCGAAATCTCTATCTGCTAAAGCAACCCCATCGGTCTCTGGTGTTCATACTTCACCTGTTGAAAATTGAGGAACCGAGCTACAAACCCAACTATATATTTTTTCATCCGCCTCCACCAATAGTGCTGTCTCAAATCCTGCTACATCTTTGTGGAACCCGGATAGATGGAATACCGCGAACTATGGGCCTCCTCTTGAATCAAATCTCGAAGCCCATCAATATTGGGTACACAATTTCGACCCTGCATCCTCAATACCCCGTCATCACCAATAGTCACAACTTTGGCATCACCATGCAGAACCTTATCCTTGAGAACAAGCAAATGAGGGTCATCAAATTTACTCTCTCGGATACAACCAAACAAAGAAGACCGAGAAACCACACAAGCAAGGATTCGACTCGGCTCCGAAAGATCTAATCTCACAAACTGACTGGCTAAGGCCTGAACATCCATTGTCAAATGCCTCTCCACTGCTAGTAAATAAGCCAAACTCCCCACCCGACGACTCAAAGCATCGGCCACCACATTGGCCTTGCCCGGGTGATACAAAATAGTGATATCATAGTCCTTCAGCAGCTCTAATTTCCTCCTCTGGCGCAAATTAAGATTCTTATGCTTGAACAGATGCTGTAAACTCCGATGATCTATATAAATCTCACAAGGCACACCGTACATATAATAACACCAGATCTTCAAGGCGTGAACAATAGCAGCTAGCTCGAGATCATGGACAGGGTAATTCTTCTCATGTACCTTCAACTGTCTGGACGCGTAGGCAATCACCCTACCATCCTGCATAAATACTGCTCCAAGGCCAATCCTCGAGGCATCACAATAGATAGTATAAGACCCCAAACCTGTAGGCAATATCAAAACTGGGGTTGTATTCAAAGCTGTCTTGAGCTTCTGAAAGCTCGCCTCACACTCTTTTGTCCACTGGAATAGAGCACCCTACGGGTCAGCTTGGTGATAAGTGCTGCAATAGATGAAAACCCCTCAACAAGTCGATGGTAATAACCTGTCAAGCCAAGAAAACTGCATATCTCTATAATTGAGGATGGTCTGGGCCAACTCTGCACTGCTTCCACTTTCTTCAGATCCACCTTTATCCCGTCACTCGACACCAAGTGACCCAAGAATGCCCCATAATCCAACCAAAACTCACATTTCGAGAACTTTGAATATAACTTCTTTTCTCACAAAGTCTGAAGCACTGTCCTCAGGTGCTGCTTATGATCTTTCCGTCTCTGGGAGTATACCAGAATATCATCAATAAAGACAATGACGAATGATTCAAGATGTGGCTGGAACACACTGTACATTAAATTCATGAAGGTTGTTGGGGCATTGGTTAGCCCAAATGACATAACAACAAACTAGTAATGACCATACAAAGTCCTAAAAATAGTCTACGAGATATTTGGCTCCCGAATCTTCAACTGACGGTAACCTAAATACAAGTCAATCTTAGAAAACACTCGTGCACCCTGTAACTAGTCAAACAAATTACCAATACGGGGCAAAGGATAACGATTCTTCACTATAACCTTGTTTAACTGGCGACAATAAATGCACATACGCATAGAACCATCCTTTTTCTTCACAAACAAGACATGAGCACTCTAAGGTGATACACTGGGTCGAATAAAACCCTTATCAAGCAATTCCTGTAACTGATCTTTCAATTGCTTCAACTAAGTAAGAGCCATACGATATGGAGTAAGAGAAATAGGTTGAGTACCTGGAAAAAAATAAATGCCGAAATCAATATCTCTATCGGGCAGCATGCCCGGAAGATCAGCTGGAAACACATCAGAGAAATCCTGTACTACTAGGATTGAATCAACTGTAGGGGTACCAATACTGACATCTCTCACCTAAGCTAGATATGCATCACACCCCTTCTCAACCAGTCGCTGAGTCTTAAGGAAAGAAATAAATCTACTGGGGGTGTGATCTAAAGCCCCCCTCTACGCAACTCGCAGTACACCTGGTATAGCCAGCGTCACGGTTTTGGCGTGACAATCAAGAATAGAATAATGGAGCAACAAATAGTCCATGTCCCAGATAACATCAAAATCTACAATGTTGAGTAATAATAAGTTGGCTCTGGTCTCAAAACCACTAAGAGCAACCAAACATGGCCGATAACGTGGTCCACAACAGGAGAATCTCCCACAGGAGTAGAAATATAAATAGGGTAACTCAAAGAATCCCGAGATACACCTAAATGCGGGGAAAAATAAGAAGACACATAAGAATAGGTGGAGCCTGGATCAAATAAAACAAATGCATCTCTTTGACAAACCAAGAAAATACCTGTGATAATAGAATCAGAGGCGACAGCCCCGGTACGGGCAGGAAGGGCATAATATTTGGCATGTCCTCCCCCTCTAAGGTGACCTCTGCCTCCCCGACCTCCACCTCTCGCTGGCAGGGTAGATAAGGTAGCAACTGGTGCTAAAATTATAGCGTGGGAATTCTGCGAAGCACGCTATGGCTGAGAAGTCTGTGGAGGCGCACCCCTCCCTAGTCTAGGGCAATACCTTACCACATGGCATGTGTATACACACTCAAAATAACCTAGAGGGTGACGTGGCAGTGGAAACTGTGCGGTACGAGTACTTTAAGACCCCGATCATCTAAAACTCTGTAAGAAGCCTGAAATACAAATTTAACTGGCTGACCCACAAAACCTCTACCATGTCGTACTCTTTCTCCAAAATAAGGGCCCATGAATCTCTCCCGTCTACGAGGTCTCCTCACCTTCCTATACTTTCTCTCCTGACCTCGTCTTCCCTCTCTCTCCTGAACCCACATGTCCTCTACTCGGCGAGAGATCCTCACCATCCGTTAAAATGGGACCACAAGTCGTGTCGCCATGACACCTGAAACCTAACCAATGCAAACTTGCTAATCTGGAGAGGGGGAGACGGGAATCTGGGTCCCTCCCCCGATCTGTGAAGTAGTGGTTACAACTTGAATCAACCCCGCCGGAACCAATGTACCAAACATGATCAGAAACTGTGTTAAGGTCTCCTGAAGTGCTGAAGTAGTAGTAGCAGCAGGCGTATCGGGCGCCTGGGCTCCAGCTGGAACTGATGGTGGTTCCTCTATATTAGCTTACAGGGGTGTTGTGGCTGCACAGCGTACCCACCGGCAACCTCTACCCCGTCCTGACCTCTGACGGCTCTCGCAGGGGGCATGACTGTGTAGTTACCTCCGTTAGCATGTCTTCATCATCTGTGAAAGAATGGAAAATAGAGATTTAGGATTGTAATGTCAAAAATCTCACACGACAAGGAAATCAACTGAAGTGGAATTTTCCTAACTGTTACATAGCCTCTCGTAGATAAGTACAGACGTCTCCGTACCGATCCGCGAGACTCAAATAAATCGGCTTGTGACTCATGACTCATATGAACCTAGAGCTCTAATACCAACTTGTTACGACCCCAGTTCGCCCTCCGTTAACTATCGTGATGGGACCGGATCTCTAAGACTAGGTAAGCCTAACATTTGCGGAAAAGGGAAACAAGAAATAAAAACTAGAAGAAACGGCGGATAAACTAATAAAAATCGAAGATAAAAATATAAAGTATTAAGTTTCCTCTCGACATATATAATATTAGATCTCAAAATCGAACAAACTCCCAAAACCCGGAATCCCATGAATCACAAGCTACATATACGACAATATGCTCTAACTCCGGAATGTCTAAATCAAAAGAAAAGATAGAAGGGCTATCACTACAAGAGAGAATGGAAAAGGACTTCTCGGTCTGCAGACGCGGCAGATATACCTCGAAATCTCTGGAGAATAACCTCGCCTCAAGGGTAGTGGGGCTAAGCCAAAGTACCTAGATCTGCACACGAAACACATGTGCAGGAAATGGCATGAGTACACCATATCGGTACCCAGTAAGTGCTAAGCCTAACCTCAGTCGAGTAGAGACGAGGAAGGTTAGGACCCTATCGGTGAAACAGTGTGAAGTAACACAGGATAATAAGGATAACAACAAATACAACGAAGAGAAAAATCATAGAATGTAACTCCACACAGAGATAGCAACCAGGGATCTACCAGGATACCATCCTGTAGTCCCCAAATATAAATATCCAGCAATCGGGGATCTGCCAGGATACCGTCCTTTAGTCCCCAATATAAATATCTAGTGGATTTCCCGGATGTCGTCCCATAGTCCAACTCATAGTGCACGGGGGATCTACTGAAATCCCGATCTGTAGTCCCCAAATATAAATACCCAGTGCTGGGGGAATCTACCGGGTGCAGCCCCGTAGTTCCAATATAATATGTAGGAGGATCTACCGGAATATCAATCCGTAGTCCAAAATAAACAGGCAATGGGTATCTACAGGGATATCGCCCGTAGTCCCAAAGTAAACACACATCAAAAACATGAAAAATATTCAATTCAATCCGATTTCATACCAAGGTAAAACATTTATTTCTAACCAGCATGTTGCAATTCAAATAAATCAGTTTGAACAAGTAAAGCAATTAAGTCACATAGACATGCTTCCCTAAGCTAACAGTAGGCTTAAATTTCAAGTAGTATAAACAGAGAACAAAAAAACACAGTTATAGTTACTTAATGAAAACCAGATTTTTCAACAATTAGCACATGCACACACTCATCACCTCACTTACAAGGCATTTCGTACATCAACAATACCAAATCCTAAGGGGAGCTCCCCATGCAAGGTTAGGCAAGCCGCTTACCTCGAACCCGCTTAATCAACTTAAAACCACATTTTTGCCACGAGTATCCGACTCCGAATGGCCCAAATCTATTCAAAGTAATTGTATAATGTAAATATAACTTCAAGTAACTAATTCAACTAATTATTTCGAAGCTAATACGCGAAACTAGAAAAATTTCCCAAAAGGTCCCTTGGGCTCACATCTCGGAATTGGGTAAAATTTACAAATTTAGAATCCTCACACTCTCATGAGTTCATATATACAGAAATTACTCCAATTCGACATCAAAATCTTGATCAAAACTCCAAAATTAGACTTAAGAACTTTTTTCCAATTTTTCTCCAAATTTTCACCCCAAATTCGAATTTAAAGGATGAATTTAAGCATAGATTCGTGAAAATTAATCAAAACTGAGTAAGAATTACTTACCCGAAACACCCAGGTGAGAATCTCTCTCAAAATCGCTAATCCGAGCACCTAAATCAATTTCTAAGGTTTTGAGACTAAACCCTCATTTCTACCCTTTTCTGACCCATGAAACCATATTTGGTCTCTCAAAATTGCCAATCCCGAGCTCCCAAATCAATTTCTAAGGTTTTGCGACTAAACTCTCATTTCTACCATTTTCTGACCAGTAAAACCGCATCTGCTCTGGGACCGCACCTGCGGTCCTGCTTCTGCGTAGACCAAGTCGCATCTACGACTTTTGATTAAACGGAGATTTCAGCACGTGCGACTTCTTTTCCGCAGATGTGGTGCTGCTTCTTCGGTGCCTAGGCTGCATATGTGATCAAATCCCATTTTGCCTCAGACTGCATCTGCGGTACTTCAACCGCTTCTACCGTGCCGCACCTCTGGTCCAATACACTCACGTGCGGGTATGACATGTTCAACCAACTTCATATTTCTCCTAAGTCTAATTCAACTCCTGTTAAGCACCCGAAACTCACCCGAGGACCCCGAGACCTCAACCAAACATCCCAACCAATCTTAAAACATCACACGGACTTGTTTCAACCCTCGAATTACATCAGACAACACTAAAACCACAAATCACTCTCCACTCTAAGCCTAAGGATTCCGAAAACTTCCAAATTCTACTTTCGATCAAAAAACCTATCAAACCTCGTCTGAATGACCTGAAATTTTACACACACATCAAATTCAACAATGTGGAGCTATCCAACTCTCGGAATTCCATTTTGACCCCTAGATCGAAATCTCACTATCGAACCGGAAACTTAAAAAATTCAACTTTCAACATTTCAAGCCTAAATAAGCTACGGACCTCCAAAACACAATCCAAACATGCCCCTAAGTCCGAAACCATCCAGCGGAGCTAATGGAATTGACAGAATTCAACTCCAGTCCATCTTCACACTAATCCAACTATGGTCCATATTCTAAAACTTAAACTCTCCAAAACTCCAAATAAATCCTCTCGGCAACTCACAATAGCAGAAACAAACACGGGGAATGTAGTTAATAGGGGATCGGGCGTTATTTTTTAAAACAACCGGCCAGATCGTTACACCTTGGAAGCTTTAAAAAAAATTCGAGAGGAAATTGTTATAGCTAAGGACAAGGTAAAGATCAAACGGGTACTGAAGGTAGAGAATGAGAGATTTAAGATGGAGATTGTGAACCGCAAGGCCGAGAAAAAGCTCTTTTGACGAGAACTGAAGCTATCGAAAGGAGTTTTAAACAGAGACTAAAAGAGATTCTTGACAATGAAGCCTTTTTTCTCACTAAGCGGGCTAAAACCAATGATAGAATCGAATTTTTCGAAGCATGTTTATCTAAGAAGGGTGGAGTGGAAGCTCAACTTAGAGAAGAATATTCCCGGTTAAAAGTCAGGGAGCAGGAGTTGCTATCCAATCTCAAAGCAAAATTTGTCGAGCTAACTATGCCGATAAGGCTACTTTCTAGGAAGCATATGATACTCTAGCTTAGAGACTCAGCAAAGGTGAAAGGAAGTGGGAATTGGACTAGAGCTAGTCCATTATAGAGACTCGTCTTAATATCCTTCCTGAAGTCTATGCTGGAAAACAGGTAAAAAAATGAGATCATACTACTTGAGGGTAAGGCGCGAGGTATTAAAGGAATGCTTAGAATTCATCTCCTTATAGAAGGGAATTCAACTTTGGGATGGATAAAGATGACTCGGAGGGAATGGGGGAAACTAGCGAAGAAGAAGATATTTCCCTATATCCCAAGTCTTTGCCCCCTCCATTAGGTGTAACACTGAATATGAAGGGATACAATAGGGGTGTTTCATTAGAGCTAACACTGAATATAAAGGGATACAATGGGAGTGGACACTAGATAAGAAATAAGGTAGATAACATATGTTGAAAGTAAAATAGAAAATATGTTCAAAATAATAAAACGTTTCATTTGTTCGGATCATGTGATTAACCCGATACATCATTTAGTCATTTTATAACTAATAAGATGGGATAAAAATACGAGAAATTATTTGGACAGTATAGAAAGCCCTTTCATCTAAAATGGCCTATTTCAAAATGACTTTGTTCCGGATGTATTAGAAATATTTGTAATTTTTTTAATCTTCTTATTCTTCATACTTAGACTTATGTCTCTTTGCAAGATAACTTCATGACATTTTTCAAAATTTTATTATTTTATATGGTCTGGCCCCCTCAGTGTTTTGGTTTTAAAGAATGAGGACTCGAACACTGGCAGCTTGACTACCTTCAGTTGGACATTTGACCTTTTGCAACTTCATCTTCCTTCGGTCCCCTATTCATGAAAATAATGTAAAGGAAAGGGAGGTGTTACTTTTTGATGAAAACAGTGTTAGATTTTTTTAAGATAGATATTTTGACCTTGGCCAGGAACTACTATGTTTCTTAAATATTGCCCTAGGTCGATATAGTCGTCATTCAGATCAGGCAATGCTTATTGCCTATCATATAAAAATATAAGTAAAACTTAAAGAAAATAAATTATAATGCATGCTGTTAAGAGGGAGAGTGAATCTGAATCTACGAGAAGAAGAGAGAGTATCACAGATAGAGAGAAGAAGAACTACTCTGTGTTATTGAAGAATATAGAGCAATATTTTTTTTTACAGGTGTACAACCTAGCTATATATACTACAACTATTATGCCTCAACTAACTAATTTAATTAACTAAACTATTGCTACTATCACTGTACAAATATCAATTGCCTATGTACAACATACATTGCTATGACTAATTTCTACACTCCCCCTCAAGTTGGGTGGTGAGAAGATGTTTATCATCCCCAACTTGCCAACCATTTCACTATGCAATTGTTTCCCTAGTGCCTTAGTCAGGATGTCTGCTATTTGATTCCTGCTTGAAACATGTGATGTCTTGATCAACCCTTGCTGTAATTTTTCTCTAATAAAGTGGCAATCGATTTCTATATGCTTTGTGCGCTCATGATACATTGGATTAGATGCAATTTGTAGTGCTGCTTTGTTGTCACAATGAAGCTCCATAGGTAAATCAACTTTCACTCACAATTCCTCTAATAATTCATGTATCCATACCAATTCAGCTACAGTAGTGGCCATGCTTCTATACTCAGCTTCTGCTGAACTCCTTGATACAATACTCTGTTTCTTGGATTTCCATGAGACAATGGAATCTCCCAGTTTTATGCAATAGCCTGTGACTGACTTCCTGGTCATTGAGCATGATGCCCAATCTGCATCACAAAATGCAGCTATTTTTCCACTAGTTTTGCTGCTCATCAACAGTCCAAGTCCTGGTGAACCTTTAACATACCTCACTACCCTTAAAGCTTCTTCATAGTGTGATTGTTTTGGAGCATTCATGAACTGACTTAGAACCTGAACTGCAAAGGATATGTCAGGTCTTGTGATTGCCAGGTATAAAAGCCTCCCAATTAATCTCTGATATACTCTCCTGTCTTCCAGATCCTCATCATTTGTTTGTGCTTCACAATGTTTATCATATTCTACACTGGTGAGTTTTAAGTTCTGATCCAGAGGTGAATCAGTAAGCTTTGCTCCTCCCAATCCACATTCTGATACAAGCTCCAATGCATATTTCCGTTGGTTCATAAGAATATCCTTGCTTGACCTTGCAAACTCAATTCCTAGAAAAAATCTCAACTCTCCTAGGTGTTTCATTTTGAAGTTGTCATTCAAAATAGATTTAGCCTCTTGAATTAGCTCCTGGTCACTCCCTGTAATTAGTAGGTCATCAACATAAACAAGTATGATGACTATGTCATTATTGTGCCTTTTAGTGAACAGAGAATAGTCCAGCTTGCTTTGTGTGAAACCAGAGTGCATAAGAGCTGATGTGAGCTTCAAATTCCATTGTCGACTAGCCTTTTTAAGACCATAGAGGGATTTGAGAAGTCTGCACACTCTAGTCTCCCCCTGGCTGCCAAATCTCTGAGGCAAAGACATGTAAACTTCTTCAGAAAGGTCCCCTTGGAGGAAGGCATTGTAGACATCCATCTGGAATAAGAGCCAGTTATGTTGAGCTGCAAGAGCCACTGCACTTTTGACAGTGACCATTTTAACCACTGGGGAAAAGGTCTCATGATAATCAAGGCCCTCTTCCTGAGTAAACCCCTTAGCCACAAGTATAGCCTTAAATCTTTCCACAGTGCCATCAGCTTTATATTTTACCTTGAAGACCCACTTACACCCAATGGGAGTTTTGCCTGCAGGTAAGTATACCAATTTCCAGGTGTTATTGTCAATCAGAGCTTGAAGTTCAAGATTCATAGCCTGTACCCAGTTACTATCACTAACAGCCTGTTCAAAAGAATGGGGCTCAACAACTGAAGAGAAGGCAGTGAGACATGTCGTATAGGAGGGAGATAAGGCAGAGTAACAGAGGGAGGCAGGTAAGGGATAAGGTGTATGAGAGGATTTAGTGCCAGGGACATAATCTGTAAGACAAATAGGAGGCTTAAGGGTTCTGAGAGATCTTCTAAGGCCAGTAGCTGAGGCAGGAAAAGGATGAGCCAACTGACATGGAGAAGGTGGAGAAAGAGAAACAATAGGAGTGGTAGAGAGAAGAGGAGAAGTAGGATTAGGATTAGGAGGAATGACATGAGTAGAAGGTGAAGTAGGTGAGGTAACAGGAGATGAGGATGAAAGAATGTCTGGATTTAACATGGGAGTGGCAGGAAAAACATCATCTGTAGATGGTGTGGCAGATGTAGAAGGAAATAGATGAGTTGTATCAGAATTTGGATAACATAAGAAAGTGGATTTAGGATGTTTGAAAGGAAACACATTTTCCTTAAAACATACATCCCTACTGACTAGGAAAGTGCCAGTGGATATATTGTATAGCTTATAACCCTTTTGAGTTTCTGAGTATCCCATGAATACGGCACGAATGGCTCTAGAAGCAAATTTGTCAAAAAGATGGGGAGTAGTTGCATAACACAAGCAACCAAACACTTTGAGATGAGCAAGTGATGGTGAATACCCATGAAATAGCTCAAAGGGCGATTTCCCTGAAAGCACTGAAGATGGCAGCCTATTAATGATGTAAGCTGCTGTGAGAATACATTCCCCCCAAAATTTTAAAGGTGCATGAGCTTGAAATCTAAGAGCTCTAGCCATCTCAAGTAAATGTCTATGTTTTCGTTCAGCCACCCCATTTTGTTGTGGAGTATATGCACAAGAGCTTTGATGAATAATTCAAGAGAAGTAAAGAGTGTGGAAACTTGTGAGTTAAAAAATTCAAGGCCATTGTCAGTTCTGATGACTTTAATAGTGGCAGAAAATTGTGTTTTAGCTAGGGTAAGAAAAGATTTTATTAAAAGAAAGGCATCACTCTTCATTCTCATCAAATAAATCCATGTCATTCTAGAGTAATCATCCACAATAGTAAGTAAATATCTATATCCATTGTAAGTGCATTGTCTATATGGACCCCATACATCCATATGTACAATATTGAAAGGAGATACAGTTTTCTTTACACTAGTAGAAAAGGAAAGTCTAGTTTGCCTGGCTAAAGGACACACAGTACAAGACATGGAGTCATTATTCAACAATTGATGCTTTAAGGAAGGTATTCTTTGTATGACTGTTATTGGTGCATGGCCAAGTCTTTGATGCCATATATTGCAATGACTGGAATCCAATGAAGCAGATGAGTCTGAAGCTGAAGTTGGAATGACTGGAGTAGGATTTGGAATTGAAGCAGGTGTACTGAGTGCTGAAAGAGAAGACTGCTCAGGTCATTTGACTGGTAGTGGCTTCTTGGTGGGTTGAAGTATGTAGAGACCATCTTTCTCCTTACCAATCCCCCTCACCCTGCCAGTGCAAAGGTCCTAAAAGATACAAAACTCAGGGAAGAATAGAGCATAACACTTCAACTCCTTGATGAGTTTAGAGACTGATATTAGATTATATTGAAAATTTGGGACATGTAAGACATTGTACAATGACATATCATTTGGTAATTTCAAGGATCCTGTGTGTGTTACTGAAGTTGTATGCCCATTAGGTATGTGTACTTTATTAAAATTGGACTTGACAGGAGTAGATTCGGTTAAAAGGTCCAGACTAGAAACCATATGGTTTGAGGCTCCAGTGTCAATCACCCAAGAATCAGTTTCAGAACCTGCAAGCAAACAAGAGTTAAGAAGCTCCTTTATACCTGCCATATTAGCCCTTGCCTCTGCAACAGTTGGTTCCTAGTTGATCAGCTTCAAGAGTTGTTGGTATTGATCTGCAGTGAACAATGGCAAGGCACTATGAGTTGGTACATTATTAGCTTCTTGTTCTTCCACAAAGTTAGCATTATTTGCTGATGCTCCCTGTAATTCCCTAAACCTTGTGACTTATCAAAGCCCTTTCTTCTGTTGAACTTATGACCTGGAGGATATCCAACCAACTTGTAACATTGTTCCTTCAGGTGTCCCTTCAAATGACAGTAATCACAGTACATTCCACTATTCTTCTTGAACTTATTGTTCTGAGTGAAGGCAAAGGTTGTTGGATCATTCATATTCATCTGTTGAAATCCTGGGCTGAGTTGAGAAATCATACTGGATTGTGCTCTTTGACTCTCATCTTGCATAATCATGTTGTAGGCTTGATTAAGTGTGGGCACTGGTACTGTCAACAACACTTGACTCCTCGCTTGTGTATAAGTCTCATTTAGTCCCATTAGGAACTGTACTAGTTTCTGTTGCTCCATATGTTCTGCATATTTCTTGTGCTTCTCACAATCACAAGGAAGAGGCATCATTGACCAGTACTCATCCCAAGCATTTTTCAGCTTTGAAAAGTACTCTGAAATTGAGGCAGTCCCTTGGCTTATGGTGCAAATTTCACGTAGCAAATGATACATCCTAGTTAGATTTTTCTTATCAAAACGTTCCTTTAGGTCTATCCATACACTGTGTGCATTGGTTGAGTACATTAAACCATTCGCAAGTTCTCTCGCCACAGAATTGGTAATCCAGGATAGCACAAATGCATTACATCTTTCCCATTCATGCTCTAAATCACCTTTGTAATGCTCTTTGAGACATTTACCATCTATAAACCCTAATTTGTTTTTTGCCAATAGTGTGACTCTCATTGAATTACTCCATGCAATATATTTTTCAATCCCAGTTAACTGTTGCGGAATTAAGACACTACCTGGTGTGTCTGATGGATGTAGATAGAGAGGATGACGCGGGTGAATGTCGGTGAATTTCTCCGAATCACTTTTCTCCAAAACTGTGGTTTCTTGCATCATTTTGAATTGAATTTCTCAGCAATAGAAACGCTTGAGATGATGAACCTTGTGTATCAGTAAGAACGACTTCAATTGTGAACAATTGAATCGATTGCAGAAAGATTGGGAAAAAAACTAGGGTTTGCTCCGAAATTGCTCCTCTTAAATCTTCGATCTTCAACCAAATTGAAGTAAAGTATTACTATCTCTCCTTCGTTTCTTAGATTCTCGACTCAGAAAATGCCATGGATTCATAGCTCTGATACCATGTTAAAAGGGAGAGTGAATCTGAATCTACGAGAAGAAGAGAGAGTATCGCAGATAGAGAGAAGAAGAACTACTCTGTGTTATTGAAGAATATGGAGCAATATTTTTTTTTTACAGGTGTACAACTTAGCTATATATACTACAACTATTATGCCTCAACTAACTAATTTAATTAACTAAACTATTGCTACTATCACTGCACAAATATCAATTGTCTATGTACAACATACATTGTTATGACGAATTTCTACACATGCATAAGGAGAAAGAAGCATTGTGGCTCTCAAAAGTAGAACCTTTTGAGGTGAACTACGTTCCAACTTGCTTTTACAGACTTATCAACCATCTCCTAGAGCTTGTATGGTTCTTTTCAGGTTATCTCAACTATTCGGTACAATTATTCCTAGTTGGTTCCTAGTTTTCCTACATTCGATTCCTCAGTCGAAGGGACCACATTCTGAAGAACATAGTTTCCCACTTTGAAGTGTCAAATGTTGGCCTTCTTGTTACTGTAATTCTTGATCATTTGCTTCTGAGCCGCCATCCGAACTAAATCTATTTTTTGTCGCCCTTCTGTATATCTAACATGGTTGCTAAGGATTAATTGTGTTATTCTTCAATGGCATAAGAAAACCTCAAGTTTGGTTCTCCTATCTCAATCGAAATAAGTGTTTTAGACACACGAGGGAAAGATGGGTTTCTTCTGCTCGATTTTATCATCGTGCAGTTTGTCCATAATACTCTGGGAGACTCTTTTGGCTATATTCATTTGGCTTCTTATTACCTCTTCTTTAAGCTTTTCAGAAATACTTTGTTGGAAGACTCGGCTTACCCACTTTCTCCCAGATGATATGGAAAGGAAATGATCCTTTAGATTTGCCATTCTTCAAGGATCTTTGTTATCTTGGCTCCAGCAAGCAACAACTTGTTATCACATGCAACTTTCTTTGGAACTTTGAATCTATATATGGTGTTTCTTCAAATGACATCTGTAAGTTATTTTTTCCTGATCTACACAAATGCTTCTGTTGTCACTTACTTGAACAAGTAGTCAGTCAAAACAAGCAAAAACTTTACCGGTCCTATATCTTGCGATAATAGTCCTACTATATCCATTCCTCACTTTATGAAATAACACAAAGTATGTACATAATGAAGTGGTTTGGCCGATTGGTGTAGTCGATGAGCAATTATTAGCACTTGTCCTATTTTTTTTGAAATTGTGTCTTGCTCCATTAGACGCCAATAGTATGTGGCCGTAATCATCTTTCGAAGTTATGGACTATTACTGGAATGATTTCCACCATGGTCTTTATGGGCCTCCCCTATTATGTTGAGTGTGTCCTCGATCGTATGCATTTAGCTGGCGAACTGTTAAATGTTCTTCGATATAAGCCCCTTCGATGATATAATAACTTGTTGCCCGACTCTGATTTGTCGAGCTACCTTTTTGTCTTCAGGTGCCCATTCTGCAAATAGTTAACAAACTCATTGTGCTAGTCCCATGTTAGACTAGTTGCATTTACCTCATTTTTTGTCTGGATAATGGATGAATGAAATATATGGACAACCAAGTCGCTTCCAACCTCGGTGATGTTTTTTGCCAAGCCGAGATTCGCTAAAGCGTCCACTTCCATGTTATCTTCTTGGGATATTAAGCAGCTTTCCATTTTCGAAATTGATCTAGAGTTTACGTAACCTTGGCCAAGTATTGATGCATTCGAGCTTCATGTGCTACATAGGTTTCTTACACTTTATTAATTACTAAGCGTCACTCTTCATCTCTATATGCTCGGCCCGAGCCCCCTGGCTATTTCTGGTCCTGTAACAACAACCTTATATTTAACTTCATTGTTAGTTCTAGAATGACATTTAATAGATTGTCACACATTTTTCTCTAGTAGGTATGATGAGTAATATTACAAGCTCAGATGCCTTTGCGTTGAATGAACCATCCATATAGAGGGTCCAAGTCCCCAAAATTATACCAGAAGCAATGATTTCTTTCTTCTCTACTACGAGGAATATGCTCGTACATAAGTCAGCAACGAAGTTAGTTAGGACTTGTGACTTGATGACAGCATGAGATTGATACTAAATGTCATAGGCACTCAATGAAACTACCCATTTGGCAAGTCATCCCAAGAGTTTTGGCTTGTGTAGGATACTCTATAATAGGAACGTGAAAACTATGAAAATAAGATGATACTAAAAGTAGGATCTCAATTTTTGGGCAACCATTATGGGTGCCAGGTCTAATTTCTTTAAGTGTAGATACCTAGCTTCGATATCTACTAGTATTTTACTTAAATAATAAACTGGAGGTTGTGTACCTTGATCTTTTGGCACTAATATTGCACTTACCGAGACTTCGGAGATAGTTAGGTATAACAATAATTGCTCCCCCCATAAGGGGCTTGGACAAGAATGGCAGATTTGACAGGTAACTGATACGTGAGGAAATGGAATAGTAGTAGAATACAACGAAAAGAAAGAAAAATTTAAGAAAAGAGAAATGTTGGAGGTAAAGCTAGGGCAAAATCTTCATTCATAATAACAAAAGGATATAACTACATCCTATATAGAGAGGAAAACGAGAAAATGACCTAAGCACTATAGTTGTGTACACCACTCTTTCTGCCATAACAGTAACTAACTGGGCATGACCTTGTTAAAATCAGACAAAGGAAATTAAGGGGTAAATGTATAATTTAGGTAACTTTCTAATTTAAATGGTAAGGGACTTAAGTGAACATCTTTGAAACATCTATCTACTCTTTTATCCTAACGACTCTACTGATATGTATCACCTTCTCAGCTCAATATACAACTTCCGCAAGCGTCCTCTCTTTAATCTATGTCAGATCCCACTATCAAAATCTTCCTTGTACTCAAGGAAGGAAATCTAACCATGAGGGAGTGATAATCTTTCCAAGTAGCATGTTCAGGAGTTAATTGATCCCATTGCACTAGAACTTGAGTTTTTTGTACCATGTGCCTATCAATGATTTTCTGAGGATTTGGGCAGTAAGGGATGGAGTTGTCAAGGACCGGAGAATGAGAGATATTTGTAGGCAAGTTGCGGCATAATTTGAGTTGAGAAACATGAAATGTGGGGTGCAAAAGTAACTGAGGTGGAAGGGACAATTTGTAAGCAACAGGGCCAATCTTTTGTAAGATTTGGTATGGCCCATAGTACTTAGCTGTGACCTTTGAGAAATGGGAACCTAATAGTGTCACTTGTCTGTATGGTTGAATTTTGAGATAAACCCAGTCCCCCAACGTAAACAACATATTTGAACGATGCTTGTTTGCTTGAGCAGTCATTCTTTGTTATGCTCTTTAGAGATGATGTTTGAGGAGTTGCAGTTTGAATTATCTTTTAATAGGCTCCTATCAACTTCTTCTACTGCCAAGTCACCTGCTACATAGGTCAAATGGAGGGGTGGATGTTGGCCATAAAGGGCCTCATATGGTGTTGTTTGTATGGAAGAGTGAAAGGTAGTAATATACCACCACTCAGCATAAGAGAGGTATGAACACCAATTAGATTGTGTGTCAGAACAGAAACATCTGAGATATGTTTCAAGGCATCTGTTGATGACTTCTGTCTGCCCATCAGTTTGAGGGTGGTATGCTGTGGATGTAACCCTATGCATGGAGAATAATTCTTGCCAAATTTTGCTGGTGAAGATAGGGTCCCTGTTACTCACTATATCTTCAGGCATGGCATGTAGTTTATAGACCTGTTCCATGAATAACTTAGCCACTTCTGATGCTGAGTATGGGTGAGAGAGACTCAGGAAGTAAGCATACTTAGTGAATCTATCGACTACCACTAGAATCACAGTCATTCCATTTGATTTGGGCAAAACCTCTATAAAATCCATATTGATGCTACTCCAAGCTGTGACTGGCAACTTTAAGGGTTGTAGGAGCCCTGAGTAGGGGAACTATCATACTTATGTCATTGGAAAATGTCACGGCCATTAACATAAGTATGAACATCTTCTCCTAGACATTTCCAATAAAATAGTGATGCTATCCTCCTGTATGTTTGCTCAATCCCAGAATGTCCTCCCACTAGGAGAATCATGCCACAACTACATAATGTTCTTCGTCAAACAGGGGTCTGGACCAATCACCAACTTGCCATGTCTCCTAAGTTGATCATGGATGAAGGTGTAGCCTTGTACTTATGTTCCCATCTTTAGAGTTTTGATCAAGGAAGCCAGGTTTGGGTCTAATTCCCAGCTTTGAGTGATCACTGTTAGAAGGCCAGTCTGAATGGAGGATAAGGTAAGGGCAAATAGTTCAACTGTTGGCAATCTAGACAAGGCATCAATCACTTTGTTTTCCTTACCCTTTTTATACTCAATTATGAAGTCATACTGCATTAACTTTACTATCCATTTCAGCTGTGAACATGTATGCAACTTCTGTTCAAGAAGGTGTGTTAGAGCCTTTTGATCAGTTTTCACTATAAATGGCCTGCCAGTCAAGCATTGGGTCCATTTGTTTACATCCATGACCAATGCCGACAATTTTTTATCATATACTGACAATGTTTGGTGCTGGGGTGTGAGGCCCTTGCTTAAGTAGGCTATTGGCTGACCTTTTTGAATCAAAACTGCACCAATGCCAATGCTGCAAGCATCGATTTCCACTAAAAAGGGTATAGAGAAGTCAGGTAATACCAACACTGGTGCAGAAGTGAGTGCCTCCTTAAGCTTCTCAAAAGCTGAAGTAGCTTGAGGAGACCATTTGAAACTGTCCTTCTTGAGTAAATCAGTAAGTGGTTTACTAAGAACCCCATAACCTCTAATGAACCTGTCACGATCCAATTTCTCCCTCCGTGAATTGTCGTGATGGAACCTAGTCTCTACAACTAGGTAAGCCTAATATTGCATAAATGAAATGAAAACATAAAGATAATACCTAACAGACATAGTCAATAAGCATAAACGGTGCCACTCGGCATATACAATAATCATTTTTCCAAAACCCGGAATATTGCAAGTCACAAGCTTCTAAGAGTTTCTAACTTATCTACACATTAATGTCTGAAGAAAACAAAGGGGAAATTAACACAGGGGGATAGAAGGTAAATCTGATGCTTGCGAACGTGGGCATATGTACGTTGAAGTCTCCTGAAGCAGCAACCATGCAACTAGACTCGAGGTTAATAGCTAGTACATGGATCTGCACACGGAAAACATGTGCAAGAAAGGGCATGACTACACCACAATGGTACCTAGTAAGTTCCAACCCTAACCTCGGTAGAGTAGTGACGAGATCGGGTTAGGGCCCTACTGGTATAAATATAATGAAATAAGACAGAATGAAATATCGTAGTAAAAATAAATATGGAAATCAAACATGAGTAGAATGAATGAAAGGCAACAGCTCAGAACATTGTGATAACATTAAGAGATCTCCCGGGATACCGTCCCGTAGTCCCAAAAGTAAATATGCAGGGGGATCTCTCGAAATACCATTCTGTAGTCCCAAAATAAATATGTAGTGCTGGGGCATCTCCCGAAAAATCATTCCGTAGTCCCAAAGTAAATATGCAGTATGGGCAATCTCCCGAAATACCGTTCTGTAGTCCCAAAGTAAATATGCAGCTCAATCAATATACACAACAGTTACAGAAAGAAAAACCTACAGTTTAGACTAAGTTTAGATCGAGAAGCATGTAATTTCACTAAACATGTTGCACAGAGTTCAAATTATACAGTTAAACACGTAGGCATGCTTTTCTAATCTAAACATGATAGTTACATATGCTAGTGTAGTTCAAACAAGGAGAAACGGGTTATGACTTAGTGAAAAATGGAATTTTATAACAAATAGCCCGTGTACATACTCGTCACCTCAGGTACACGACGCTCATATATCAAACAGTACCAAATCCTAAGGGGAGTTCCCCACATAAGGTTAGGCAAGCCACTTACCTCGAACCAAGCTCAATTCAATTTGAAACAATGCTCTTTCCATGAATATCCGGCTCCGGATGGCCCAAATCGAGCAAAATCAATTACAAACGTAAATGTAACTACAAGCAACTAATCTAGCTAATGCAATTAAAGTTAAGGCAATAAAATAGAAAAATGCCCAAAAAGCCTCCCCGGGTCCATATCTCAGAATAGGGTAAAACTCACAAATTATGAACACTCATTCACTCACGAGTCTAACCATACCAAATTCACTCAATTCCAATACAAAATTTTTTTCCCTCAATTTTCCGCAATTTTCCACCCCAAATCTGGAATTAAATGATGAAATCAAGCATAGATTAGTGGGATATAACCATAAGGGAGTTAAGAATCATTACCCAATAACTTCCTCTGAAAATCTCTCCAAATTTTGCCTTCTACCGAGCTCTCAATCAAATTTTGTGATATGAACTCAAACCCTCATTTTTAACTTTAAAAATCTGCCAGGTGCGTTCTTCTTCGCAGACGCGACATCACCATTGCGAATGCGATAAAATAATCTTTCACTGGCCCAAAAATCCTTCTCCGTGAATGCGAGAGGCCTCTCTCGAATGCGTACCTTTCATTGAATGACCCTAAGTGAATGCGGGAACGTCTTTGCGAACGCGTAGGCTTAATGCATGAACTCCCTCTGCCCCGTTCCTCTATGCGAACACAAGGACCATATTGCAAATGCATAGGCTTAAGGTCCCATATCTTCGCGAATGAGGGAGCAACATCGTGAACTTGAAGAACAACTTAGCTGCCTTTACCAGATGCTTTACACGATCGTAAGACCACTCTCGCGAACGCGAAGGATTTATGCTACAAAAACACCAGAAATCTGCCACTTCTCTAAGTCCAAAAATGACTCATTATGCATCTGAAACACACCCGAGGCCCCCGGGACCTCAACCAAACATACCAACCAATCCTAAAACATCATACAAACTTAGTCGAGACCTAAAATCATATTAAACAACGCATAAAAAACAAATCAACCTCTAATCCAAACTTAATGAAGTAGAAACTTCCAAATTCGACAACCTATGCCGAAATCAACCAAACCACGTCTGATTGACCCCAAATTTTGCACACAAGTCATATTAAATACTACGGACCTACTCCAACTTATGGAATCAGAATCCAACCCCGATATCAGAATTTCCACTACTGGCGCAAAACTCCAAAAATTCAACTTTTTCCATTTCAAACCAAAATGAGCTACAGACCTCCAAAACACAATTCGGACATGCCCTTAAGCCCAAAATAACCAAATGAAGCTAACAGAATCGATGGAACTCCATTCCAGAGTCGTCTTTACATAGTTCCTACAACGGTCCAAATCTTAAGGCTTAAACCTCAATTTGGAGACTAAGTGTCCCAAAAGACTCCAAAACCCAAAACAAACCTCCCGGCAAGTCACAATAGCAAAAATAGATTTGGGGGTAGCGGTAAATAGGAGATCATGTCTCTAACTCTCAAAACAACTAGCCTGGTCGTTACATCCTTCCCTCTTAAAAGAATCATTCGATCTCGAATGAGCATAGGGATATACCTGAAGTGGTGAAAAGATTAGGATAACGGCTATGCATATCCTGCTCGGTCTACCAAGTTGCTTCCTCGACTGGCTGACCCCGCCACTGAACCTTTACTGATGTAATATTCTTTGACCTCCGATTTTGAAACTGCATGTCCAAAATAACCACTGGCTCCTCAATATAAAGATAGATCCTTGTCCAACTGGACTGAGCTGAAATCCAACATATGAGATGGATCACCGTGATACTTCCGAAGAATCGAATCATGAAATACCATATGAACTTCAGCTAGGTTGGGAGGTAAGTAAAGCGCATAAGAAACCTCTCCGACACGACGCAACAACTCAAAAGGACCAATAAACCTTAGGCTCAACTTGCTATTCTTTCCGAACCTCATAATGCCTTTCATAGACGAAACCTAGAGCAAGACCCGCTCTCCGACCATAAATGCCATATCGCAAACCTTCCGGTCCACATAACACTTCTCTCTGCACTGGGTTATGCGAAGTCTATCTCGAATCACATTAACCTTCTCCAAGGCATCCAGAACCAAGTTCGCACCCAATAATCTGGCCTCACTCGGCTCGAACCAACCCATTGGGGACCGACACTGAATACCATACAGAGCCTCATACAGTGCCATCTAAATGCTAGACTGATAACAATTATTGTAGGCAAACTCCACAAGTGGCAAGAATTGATCCCAAGAACCTCCAAAATCCATCATACATGCACGGACCATATCCTCAAGAATCTGAATAGTGCGCTCGGACTGTCCGTCCGTAGGAGGTTGAAATGCTATGCTCAACTCCACCCGAGTACCTAACGCATGCTGTACGAATCTCCAAAACAGTGATGTAAACTGCGTGCCACGGTTAGTGATGATAGATACTGGCACGCCATGAAGTCTGACAATCTTACGGATATAAACTCGAGCAAGCTGCTCGGAAGAATAAGTAGTCATCACAGGAAGGAAATGAGTTGACTTGGTCAGTCTATCCACAATCACCCAAACTGCATCAAACTTTCGTTGAGTCTATGGAAGTCTAACAATAGAATCCATAGTGATCCGCTCCCATTTCCACTCCGGAATCTATAACTTCTAAAGCAATCCACCCAGTCATTGATGCTCATACTTCACTTGCTAGTAATTTAGACACCGAGCACATACTCTACTATGTCTTTCTTTATTCTATGCCACCAATAACGCTGTCTCAAGTCCTGATACATATTTGCGGCACCCAGATCAATAGAGTACCATGAGAAATTAGCCTCCTGAAAAATCAACTCACACAAACCATCTACATTAGGCATATATAGCTTGAACTGCATCCTCAATGCACCATTATCCCTAATAGTGACCTCTTTGATATCACCGTGCTCGACCGTGTTTCAGAGGAAAAATAGATGGGGGTCATCATACTGACGCTCCCTGATACGATCATAAAGAGAAGACTGAGAGACCACACAAGCCAATACTCGACTAGGCTCAGAAATATCCAATCTCACAAACTGGCTGGCCATGGCCTGAACATACAATGCCATGGACATATCTTCAATTAGTAGATATGCTAAACTGCCCAAACTCTGTGCCCCGCGACTCAAAGCATGGGCAACCACATTGTCCTTACATAGGTGATATAAAATGGTGATATCACAATCCTTAACTAGCTCTAACCACCTCCTCTGACGCAAATTAAGATCCTTCTACTTTAACAAATGTTGCAAACTCCGGTGATCAGTGTAGATCTCACAAGGGACACCATGCAAATATAGGGTCTCCAGATCTTCAAGGCATGAAGAATAACAACTAACTAAAGGTCATGGAAAGGATAGTCTTTTGCACGTACCTTCAACTGTCTGGATGCGTAGGCAATCACCCTACGGTCCTGCATCAACACCGCACCAAGGCCAACTCGTGACGCATCACAATAAACTATATAAGACCCCGAACCTGAAGGCAATACCAATACTGGGGCTGTAGTCAAAGCTGTTTTGAGCTTCTGAAAGCTCTCCTCACAGTCCTCTGTCCATCTGAATGGAGCGCCCTTCTAGGTCATCCTGGTCATAGGCGCTGCAATAGATGAGAACCTCTCAACAAATCGATGGTAATACCCCACCAAACCAAGGAAACTTCAGATCTTTGTAGTTGAGGACGGTTTGGACCATCTCTGCACTACTTCCACCTTCTTCCGATCCACCTTGATCCCTTCACTCGATAATACATGACCCAAGAATGCTACAGAATCTAACCAAAACTCACATTTAGAGAACTTTGTATATAATTTCTTTTCTCTCAAGGTCTAAAGCACTGTCCTCAGGTGCTGCTCATGATCTTCCCGACTTTGGTAGTACACCAGAATGTCATCAATAAAGACAACGAAGAACGAGTCAAGATTGTCGCACCTCCTTTCGGCGCTACCACACCCCGCGAAGGGATGTGGTAAAGGGAGTTTTTCCAATTAAAGGACAATCGAAATGGGATTCGTTTATTAAGAGATTCAGAGTCGCCACTTGAGAGATTTATGGTGTCTGAAGTCACCGGTTTGAATCCCGAATCGAGGAAAAGATTGACTCTATATTACAGTCTGCGTACCAGAAATCCGGATAAGGAATTCTGTTAACCCGGGAGAAGGTGTTAGGCATTCCCGAGTTCCGTGGTTCTAGCACGGTCGCTCAACTGTTATATTTGGCTTAATTATCTGATTTTATAACATGCTTTAACTTATGTGCAAATTTTAACTTTTAACCGTTTTTAATATTATTATTATTATTTTAACAAAGACTTGCAACGTCGTGAAAATGTGTTTCGGACCGCACCGTACCAGTACGCCTGTGGCCTTCAACACATTTCGACTTCGTTGAGATTTGGATTTGGGTCACATAAATGTGCACCCGAGTTTAAGAAAATAAATTATTAAAGGCGCGCCTAAAGCGACTAGCGTATCGTTATTTTGAGAAGGCCGTAAAATTAGCTAAACGGCCTGTCCCGAAATCTAAGCATTTAAAATAACCATCTATTGAGGGCCCCGCAATTTGCGTGTTATTTGGCGAGGCTCGTCCCATTTATTATTTAAAGGCTAATTAACCGCTTTTATTATTTATTATTTTAAAAGAGAATTGCAACGTCGTGAAAATGCATCTCGAACCACGTCACAATCAATGTACCCGTGATTATCGACACATTTCGACTCCGTTGAGATTTGGATTTGGGTCACATAAATGTGCACCCGAGTTTAGGGAGATAACATTATTAAATACGCGCCTAAAGCTACTAACGCGTTATTATTTTGAGAAGGCCGTGAAATTCGCTAAACGGCCTGTCCCGAAATCTAAGCGTTTAAAATAACCATCTATTGAGGGCCCCGCAATTTGCGTGTTATTTGGCGAGGCTCGTCCCATTTATTATTTAAAGGCTAATTAACCGCTTTTATTATTTATTATTTTAAAAGAGAATTGCAACGTCGTGAAAATGCATCTCGAACCACGTCACAATCAATGTACCCGTGATTATCGACACATTTCGACTTCGTCGAGATTTGGATTTGGGCCACATAAATGTGCACCCGAGTTTAAGGAGGTAATATTAAAAGGCGCGCCTAGAGAGTCTAACGCGTTATTACTTTGGGGAAGGCCGCGAAATTCGCTAAACGGCCCATCCCAGAATCTAAGTATTTATTATAGCCGTTTATTCAGGGCCCCGCAGTTTGTGTGTTTCTATTTGGCGAGGCTCGTCTCATTTATTTTTAAAAGGGCAATCCTAAAGTGACTACAATTTTTTATTAAGTTCGTCTCTAAAATAAAGGAAAATATCCAAATTAATTACATGCTTGAAAAGACCGTAACTTATTTATCGGATTAAAACAAATGCAAACTAAAAATTGTAATTGAGGCAAAGGGAAATTGCTTCGTGCCTTATTCTATAATTGTATATTACTAAAATTGAAATTATAAATAGAATACGGAATTTACAAACAATATTGTCAAAATAAACTAATTATCCTCTAACTAATTTAAACCCAAATTGTTAGATGAATTGAACCGTTGGAATTAATTATTTACAGCTATTTGAAACTAGAATTAACCTTAATTAGCAATGCTTATTCGAAAGTTTGTTAAACTTAATCATTAACATGCCTTGTTTGAACTCATATCATGCCTATTGGATTAATAACCTTAGCGATTACTACTACGATCCTCACTTCAAATATGAGGGGCCTACTGATTCTACGACATTACTGGCCATTAATCTACAAAGGCTGGCCTTAGCAATATACTCAAAGAACTACTTTCAACTTAATTATTAATGTAAACTACTTCTGGCTCTAAATTTGTAAGCAGGATAATGCCTAATATAAAAAGGTATTGACTACATTAAACCTAACACTGATAACTATATTACAGCTTGGATATAGCAGTTTCAGTTTATACATCTCACTGGCAAAAATTTACATATGAGTAGTATATGAAATGGCCTACATACAATCAGTAAAAGAAAATAAAGAAAAAAGCTAAATTAAAATTTCAAAGTTCCATTCTTCATATGTATTCATGCTTTCACATTTTTCAGCTTACAATATTGGCAAGGTTACAACCATGTACCTGGTATTAGAAGCAAAAGAAGAGGAAGACGATGATCAGCAGAGCAGTAATAGTACAACAACAGGCAGTAACAACCAGCGACACAGATTAAAACCCAACAGTAAACTCAAGAAACCCAGTTGCAATTTCGGAAACACCAAACAGCAACACAAATGCACCAGAAACAACAACAACCAATATGACAGCAACAAATAACCAATGCAGATCCGAAATAACCAATTGAAAACCCCAAATATAACAACCAAATCAGTGAACTCCCAGGAACAAACAGAAGGCAGAGATTAAACTCAGACTTCCCGATGAGACGGCACTTTTTGATTTTTGTTTTTTAACTCTCAAAGAAGATCACTTTCAAGAAAAATCTTTTAGATAAAACAAAAGCCTAGACTTCACTGAATAGAAATGAAATCAAACTCTCTTACTAACTGAACTCCTTAAAGTAAAAGGTTCAGCCTCTATTTCACTCTTAAACTCTAGACCTTTTTCTGTTCAAAATCCAGCCCCTATTAATGCTCAAATGCCCTCCTTTTATAACCACCAACAGACCTCCTTTTTTCTTTTGGCAGCCTCACTTACCCGACTCCTCATGCCCAAAACTGGACATTTCCACTTAAAACCCACTATGGAATGTCTTTCCCTATTTCCAGCCCTCACTTCCTCTTGTTCCCCCTTAGCTTATTAGTTTAATACCCCACTAATATTAAACTAATGTATGAGCTATTTTATTAGTGCTAGACCAACTGGCCATTAACTTAAACAATTCTGTCCATTTTCCATTCTCTAAATACTCCTGTAATCCTACTGTTGTTACTGCCTTGCCTCTTAAACTATTGATCAGTATTAAAACCAATTAATTCTTAAAAATCTATTTAATCATAACAACTAACCAGAACTAACATCTGATTATTCCTATAATCATTACAGTTATAACCAATCCTTAAGGTTAATCAAACAGTGGTTTAAAGCAAAAACATTCATCAAAGCCAGGATTTTCAGTGATTCAAAATAATGCTTACTATCCAATAGAATTTTAATTAAATAGCTAACACTTAAAACCACAACAATGAGAATTCCAAATGATTCAAATATATACGAACGACCTAATCGACGAAGCTTAATTAATCGACTGCATATTACAATTAACACTAAACAATCAGAAACAGAGGATCAAGCAATTCACGGGTGATTTTAGTGATATTGACAAAACAGGGGCTAATCAGGAAACTACTTAATCGACGAAATTAATTAAACGATTATATAGCCTATAATGTATACTTAAACAAACGAATAGAAACATTTTGACCAAATAAAAGGTCAGATGGAGAAGAAAACGAAAAATAATAAACAAAAATCAAAAAGAAAATCAATACAATAACATAAAACAAATAACAATAAAACAGAAGAACAAATAAAAGAGAAAAACAAAATACCTCAAGAAATCGAAAACCAGACGACCCAGGTTTGAACTCAGACTCGAACATTTTGAGGTCGAACGGACCTTAATCTAGTGTTCTCAACTGAGAACACTTCGACTAAGGTCGATTAGACCCCAAATCTTTCTTTAATTGGACAGACTTTAACATTTGGTTTTCTAGGGTTCTTAAGGGTTCGATTTGGGGTTCGAGTGTTTCTAGCCAGATTCGACCCAAACCAAAGGTGGTTTGGGCACGAGGGAGGTCAGGAGGTGCCAGGGTATGAATTTGGGCTTGGTTGGGGTAGGTTCGAGTTCTGCTCGAATCTTCAAATGAAGATTCGAGAAGTTCCAGGTTGATTCGATGTAAGTGGTTCATGTATTTGGATTGGGGCTGGTCTAATGGCTTTAGGGTGTTAATTTGGTGGCCGGCGGCGGCGTTGCCGCCGGGTTTCAGGTGAAGATGTGAGAGGGCGGCTAGGGTTTGGGCTATGGTGTTCGTCTCTGAGAGAGACGAAGAGGGGGTGTTGGATTGGGGGGGCTGGGTAGGAGATTAGGTTTATATACTAGATTAGGGGATCAATCCAGACCGTTGGATCAAATGGAACCAACGATTCAGATTGAACAAGGGAGGGTAAACGGTGTCGTTTGGTTAAATGAGGGGGGCGGACCGGGTTGGGCAATGGGTCGGGTGGTTTAAACGGGTAAGGGAGACGAGATTTTGCCCGTTGGATTGATTGGGATGGACGGTTTGGATTAACACATCTGAAACGACGTCGTTTTAATGATGTTGGGGATAGACCGGACCGTTTGGTCTAATGAAATCAATGGTCAAGATCGAGTGTGATTAAAACGACGTCGTTTAGACGTCTGTGAAGATTGGTCAATTGGACCGGGTTAAGAGGGTGTTTTTGGGCTTGGATTTGATCAATTTTTAATAGCCCAGTCCGATTTCTTCCTATTTTTGTTCTTTTCTTCATTTTCTCTAATTAATAAGACCAAAATTCTAACTTAATAAAATCAAAAATTAATTAAAATGCTAATTAATTCCTAATAATTATTATCACACAATATTAAACACCAATTAAAAGTAAGCTCACACAATTTAGACATTAAATGCCGAAAATGCAAAGTACATTATTTTTTATTTTTTGTTTTTGTAAAGCACACTTAATTACTCACAATTGTAGAATTAAATCCTAAATGCAAATACGACATATTTTTGTATTTCCATTCATTTAAGCACACATAATCACGCACATACAAACGCAAGCAATTACCAAAAATATCACGAAAAATTCACAAAAAATGCACACAATAAAACAGACAATTTTTGTTTTGATTTTGTGGGAGTAATTCATGTGAGGCAAAAATCACGTGCTCACAAAGATAAGGCCAAAATACACTGTGCATCAAATGCATAAATGTTGTTGGGGCGTTGGTCAGCCCAAATGATATGACAAAGAACGTCAGCCAATTGACATAACAAAGAACTTGTAATGACCATACTGAGTCCTAAAGGCAATCTTTGGAATATTTGGCTCCCGAATCTTTAACTGATGATAGCCGGAATGCAAGTCAATCTTAGAAAACACTCTGGCACCCAGTAACTGATCGAATAAGTCATCAATACGAGGCAAATGATACATGTTCTTCACCGTGACTTTGTTCAACTGGTGATAGTCAATGCACATAAGCATAAACCATCATTTTTCTTCACAAACAAGACTAGAGCACCCCAAGGTGACACGCTGGTCCGAATGAAGCTATTATCAAGCAATTCCTTCAACTTTTCCTTTAACCCCTTCAACTTAGGAGGGGAATATGATAAGCAGGAATAGAGATGGGTTGAGTTCCCAGCAACAAATCAATGCCAAAATCAATGTATCTTTCGGGCGGCATGCCCGAAAGATCAACTGGAAACATATAAGGGAAATCACTTACTACTGGGACTGAATCAACTATAGGGGTATCATTACTGATATATCTCACATAGGCTAGATACGTGTCGCACCCCTTCTCAACCATTCGTTGAGCCTTAAGAAATGAAATAACTCTACTGGGAGTGTAATCTAAGGTACCCATCCACTCTAATTGTGGTAAACCCGGCATAGCTAGTGTTATGGTCTTGGTGTGACAATCAATAACAGCATAATAGGGCAACACCAAGTCCATGCCTAAGATAACATCAAAATCTACCATGCAGAGCAATAGTAAATTGGCTCTGGTCTCAAAACCACTAAGAGTAATCAAACACGACCGATACACGTAGTCCACAACAAGAGAATCTCCCACAAGAGTAGACACATAAATAAGGGAACTCAAAGAATCCTGAGATACGCCCAAATACGGGCAAAATAAGAACATAAGAATAAGTAGAGCCTGGATCGAATAGAACCGATGCATCTCTATGATACAGTTGAACAATACCTGTAATGAAAGAATCGGAAGCAAAAACCTCTGTACGAGCAGGAATGGCATGATATCTACCTTGGCCTCCCTCTCTAGGCGACCTTTAACACCCCGACCTTCACCTCGGGCTGGCTGAGCAGGTGGGGTGGTAGATGGTGCTGTAATTATAGACTGAGGACCCGGTGGAGCACGTTGTGGATGAGACGTCTATGGAAGTGCACCCTTCCTAAGTCTAGGGAAGTCCTTCACCATATGGCGTGTGTCTCCAAACTCAAAACAAGCTCTGGGAGGATGTGGCAGATGTGACTGGCTCGGGCCAAGTTTGCTGGACTAACCGCTGATAGCACCCGTGTAGGAGGAACACTAGATACTGGAGGTGCATAATAAGGCTCTTGAGGTCTAGGAGGAGCTGGAAAAGCTAAATGAATGGGGTGACTCACATAGCCCCTACCATGATGAACTGCAGCTGGGGCATGGGCACCAGAATAATGGCCAAACTCTCGAGACCTTTTGGCCTCTCTCTCTTACCTATCTAAGAAAGCATGGCCTCTACTCTCCTAGCAATATTCACCACCTGCTGATACGAGATATCTATCTGTAACTCCCGGTATATACTAGTCTTGATGCTGGGAATGAGTCCCTCAATAAACTAGCGAACCCTCTCTCGAACTGTAGAAAACAAGGCCGGTGCATGTCTAGCCAAGTCGCTGAAACAGACTGCATACTCTTAAATAGTCATGGTACCCTAGCGCAACTGCTCACACTCCGTGCGCCCTGCGTCCCTGAGGTTCTTAGGGACATAATTTCTCAAAAACATGTCCAAGAACTGTGTCCATATAAGGGAAGTTGCCTCAGCTAGACTATCCAACTCATAAGTACGCCACCACTTATAGGCTGCTCCTCGAAGCTGGAAGGCAATTAAAGAAAACCCACTCGACTCCGTTATGCCCATAGTACGGAGGATACGATGGCACTCCTCTAGAAATCCCTGAGCATCGTCTATCTCTAGGCCACTAAATATAGGATGTTCATACTTCATATGCCTCTTGATCCTACGTTGCTCCTCCTCTAAATCTACTGTCCTACCCACGGGCTGAACTGGGGCTACAAGTGGTAATGGTATAATCTCTGGAATCTGATCAACATGAACCCACTGCTCTGGGGTGCGGGAGACGTGAGTCTGTGCTCTTCTTTTGGCCTGAGATATAGATGAAGCAAGGGGAATAAACCCTGTCTCAGCTAGCGTATTGTACATGCTCATAAACTGTTCAAGGGTCTCTTGAAGAGCTGGAGTAGTAGTAGGCATATCAGGTACCTGTGCCCCCACTGGAGCTACTGGTGGCTCCTTGCACCAACTCACTCGAGTGCTCTGGCTACACCATGTGTGTGTCCTTGGCCTCTACCCTGGCCTCGGCCTCTCGCGGCTCTAGTAGGGGGCGCGGGTTCCTAGTCTTCTCTGGTAGCACATGTCCTTGCCATCTATGAGAGAATAGAAGACGGAAATTTAGAATTTCAAAGTCAATAATCTCACGACAAGGAATCAAATGAATTGGGATTTTTCTAACAGTTCCACAGCCTCCCGAAGATAAGTACAAACATTTCCGTATCGATCTGCGAGACTCTAATAAAGTGGCCTCACAACTCCTATGAACCTAGAGCTCTGATACCAACTTGTAACGACCCAATTTCTCCCTCCGTGAACTGTCGTGATGGCACCTAGTCTCTATGACTAGGTAAGCCTAATATTGTGGAAAAGATATGAAAACACAAAGATAATAGCTAACATGAATAGTCAATAAGCAGAAACGATGCCACTCAGCATATACAATAATCATTTTTCCCAAAACCCGGAATGTTGCAAGTCACAAGCTTCTAAGAGTTTCTAACTGCTCTATACATTAATGTGTGAAGAAAACAAGGGGGAATTAACACAGGGGGAGAGAAGGGGACTCTGAGGTCTGCGGACGTGGCCAGGTGTACCTTGAAGTCTCCTGAAGTTGCAACCACGCAACTAGATCAAGGTTGATAGCTAGTATCTGGATCTGCACACGAAAAATATGCGCAGGAAAAGGCATGAGTAAACCGTAACGGTACCCAGTAAGTGCCAAGCCTAACCTCAGTCGAGTAGTGACGAGATCGGGTTAGGGCCCTACTGGTATAAATATAATGAAATAAGACAGAATGAAATATCAGAGTAAAAATAAATACGAAAATCTAACAGGAATAGAATGAATGAAAGAAAACATCTCAGAACACAGTGATAACAGTAGGGATCCCCCGTACTGTATATTTACTTTGGGACTACGGACAGTATTCGGGGAGATCCCCCAACACTGCATAGTTATTTTGGGACTACGGAATGGTATTGTGGGAGATTCCCCTGCACATTTGCCTTTGGGACTACGAGATTTTTCACAATATATATTAATATACAAAGTACCTTCAAAATAGCATATGTATACATATATAATATATGTCCAAGTATTTCATTATTTTTCCTTAATTTTTAAAGGTTTTTAAATCAATTTATTTCCTTATTTTTATCCATAAAAACCCAATAATTATTTCTAAATTATAATTCTTTGGTGATTCACTTGTTGAACCTTTATATTTATGCCAAAATATAGCTAAAGAAATTTTTGCATATTTTTACAAAATTATTTAGTGGTTTTTAAGACTAAATTGTATAATTGTAACATTAGCCTCTTTTAGGATTTAATTGCGTTTATGGTCATAAAAATTAATTCCAGTATTTTTAAATAGTTAATTATATGTTATAAATAATTTTAGTGCTTTCAATTTATTTTCAAAAATTAATTTGCTATTTTTTAAAAATAAGTAGGGAAAATGGCTATTTAGAATCTAGCTTGATTTAATTTCAGTTATAGCCCAAAATTGACCCCAATTTGAATCCCTGGCCCAATTTCTTTTAAATCCGATCCCTTAACCATTTAAATAACCCAACCTGGACTCCCCACCTAACCCCTTTAATCCCAACCGTTGATCATTTAGATCAACGACTCATATTACCTCTTTCCTTAATTAATCCCAAACGACCCCAAAACCCTATCATTTTCCACCCACCTCTGCCCTTGAATTCCCCTTCTTTATCAACTCTCTCGGAAACACCTACAAACCCTAGATGCCTCCATCAAAATACACCCTAATCCATGGCCTTCCGTGGTCATTCAATACATGTACAAGCTTTCCATGGCTTCCATGTGTTTGGTTCTATGGTCTCATGACCAGACCCTGAAGGGATTTGGTCTAGTCCTTGCTCGATGACCTTTATCCGGTCATCTCTGACCTTTCTCCGGCCAGCCATGGCCATTCGAGTAAGATCCTTGACTCTCCTAGTTAGATCGGAAACTTTCAAGGCTTTTCTCATTGCTTTTGGGTTTTCTGAAACCCTAATTTCTAAGACTTTTACAATTTCTTTCAGATCTACCTTAGATCTATGCTTTCCATGACTTTTTTTTAAGTGCTTCTCAAACTTTCTTTGAGCTTTCTTTCAAAATGACTCTTCACTTTCTGATTAGGGTTTTCCTTCAAGTTTTCTTTACAAAATCTCTTCTCTGATTTTAATGTGTTTCTGATTTTGCTATGTTTTGTTCATATTCTTCTTCTATCTGAGTTAAAATGTTGAAAACCCTAATTTCTTTTGGGTCTCGTTAGAGTTCTGAAGCTGTTGTTTAAATGTATACTTGTCTAATTAAGTTCCTCGTTCTTGTTTGACTTATTTGTGTTACCATTCTTTAAAACTTGATTGTTGTTGGAACCCTAGGTCTTTGGGTCTAAAATTTTTTGTTTGAATACTTGACTCGACTGAAAGCTTTTATTTCTTTATGTGACTTATCTAATTTAATTACCTTTCAACTCGACTATGGCTGAAACCGTAACTTTTCAAAGGGTTTCCTCACCTGCTACTATGAAACCTTGCATGTTTCTGATACTCTGTTTCTTCCCTGTTGATTCAATGTGACTTGACCTACTTGATTAATATGCTTCGAATGTTTGCTTTACTACTGAATCCTAGCTTATTTCTGTCATTACTGCCTATTTGTGATTTTTTCAATGAGTTTGGCCTCGCATGTCTGATGACCTTGTTCACTCTATTTATATGCTGAAGTTTGTTCCTTAATTGATCTTCTTCTTGTGACTGATTACAAAACTTTTCTTCTATGAACCCTAATTTCACTCGCCTGCTTGGAATTGATTGATTCTTTTCCCCTTATTATGATATTTTGCCTTGCTGAATCTTTTCCAAAAATAAGTATATTCTGTACTTAGACTTGATTACTTACTTAATGCTTGTACTACTTCTTTTAAGGCAATAATCAGTCTGTCTCTAAACTGATCTCTTTCCTTATTTGAATCTGTTACTATCTGTTAAACAAGTAATTACTTTATTAAAGAGAATCACTTGTATAATTGGTTCTGATTGTTGATTGTTTCCATATTTGTTAAGGTTTTTATTTATTACCTCACCCTCTTTCGTTTTCAAAAGGCTATAAATACCCGGCACCCCTCTTCTTTCAAGACATGAACACAAGGAACAAAACACATGAGTTCAGAACACACACTTCACTCAAAACCTTTTTTTTCTGTTACTACTTGTGTTGCTGCCTTACCTAGCTGGCTGAAATCCAAGGCTAGGCTGTGGGAAATTTGCTTACTTTTCTTTCTGCATTTGCTTCTTTACTGGTATGTTCTAATTAATTTTCCAACATCAACAACAACATATTTCTTTACTTTTCCTTCACTTTTGCCTATTTCCTGCTTGTGTTTGATGAAGTCCTATTACTGAGCATACTGTAATATCCCCCTTTCCCTTCTGAATTATTGTTTTTCTTATGTATGAACTTTGTGGTCACTTATTATGACTTATGAATCCCAAACCCCATATCCCCTATGTGTTTGTATTCCTTGGTTCCTTTGGGGGCATCTCAGCATTAGACATTGTTGTGCATGACCAAAACCTGACCCTCGTGGGGTCATAACCTCTATATCCCCCTATGTGTTTGTATTCCTTGGTTGGTTTGGGGGTATGCCAGCACCATCTATTGTTGTGCATGCCCAAACCTGACCCCTTCCTACGGTCATATGCTCCCTGTAATGAATTCCCAAACCTCTGACCCCTTTGTATATGAAATGTTGATTTTGTGTAATGTTAGCTTTACTACTACTATTTCCCAATCATCCTTACCCCTCTCTATTCTCCACTCAATTTTAAATCTCTGTTCCTGCACTTCCACTATATTCTTAGACTTAGGTTCTGCCCCTCTTTTGTGAGCCTTGCCTTGGGACCCATGAGCTCCCTCTGAACTTGGACACATAAGGGCTGGCCCTTCCACACTGCACTCATCTCTATCTGGTCATGCAAACTTGGGTGTAAGCATTGCTCGGGGTCTCAAAGGGAAATTTGACACACCCAGGTCTGAGAAAGGCTTTGAAACAAGTGGCAATTGAGGCGGTTTGTTCCATAGCTCAGGGAGAAAGCCAAGAATCAGGCTTCCTCTAGTTGTAACCTCTTCTTTTTTTTTTCTGATGTAATTCATTATCTGGTCTGTAATAGTTTGTAATAAACATTTGGGGTTGGATAGCGAAAAAGGGCTGGGTAATTGTGCATGCTTAGCTATTAGAAGGGTAGAGAACATGCCTATAGGGCTTGTTTTAAATCCTGCATTTTAGATAATATGCCTATAAGACTTTAGTCTGCATGTTTAACTCTGCATTTTTAGAGAATCTGTCTACAGGACTTGTTTAAATTCTACATTTAGATAACATGCCTATAAGATTTGTCTTAAATTCTGCATGTTCATTACCATACTTAGACATTATGTTCTCAGGATCCAATTGATTATAATCTGGCCTCATGTCCAATAGATTAAAATCAGTACCTTTTCATAGAAATCATGCATATAGGAGTTTCAAGTAAATCCCGCCTGCTTCATTTCACGATCAGCTAGATATCATGTCTATAGGATTTAAAAATTCAGCAATACTAGATATCATGTCTATAGGAATTAAAAAATTAGCAATACTAGATATCATGTCTATAGGAATTAAAATCAGCAATATTAGATACCATGTCTATAGGAATTATAATCAGCAATAATAAATATCATCGTCTGTAGAATCTGAAACCTGTTTAGTTTAAAATCAGACTAACTCATACTGTTTTGAACTAGTTTTTAAAACAACCTACTCTCCTCTTATTAACACGATTTAGCAAGCATGCCTATAGGATACCAAATCGCTCGTTTTAAATTTGTTACTGTTTTGCCACATTCTCAATAATAGATATCTTGTTCATAAGATCTCACCCAAATACTTAGGCAAGCCTTAGGTGACAACAAATAAAACTGAAGCGCCTCTGTTAGTTAGTAATTGCTACAACCAGCAGGCAGGCCTGATACGGGCTTCTTATCTGAGTTATGTAATAGACTGGTCTGCCCCAACAATTAAAACTCCCATGTTTAGTACTTTAGATTCAGACCTTGATTGTGTTTAAGTCATGTTATTTATGTGCTTTGCTTGAGGAGGCATATATGAGCCTTAGCTGTTTATGTGATTTCCCTTAATATGCAGTCCTATGTGTTTTTGTATGTCGCCTTAGCTTTTTCACCTTTTGAAACCTCAAAGTCAACCTAATATCTCCCCTCCTTAGGAATAGTAGTCCTAAGTGCCTCCGAGACTGATAGGATTGGGACGGGTAATAGCATGCAATAGTAGTAGAGACCAATCCGTGCTTTAGTACCTTAACGGGGTGGGAATGGTAAATATGGATATGATGACCGATGCGCTAATGTCACGTGTAGCCCCTCTTTAGAGGAGTGATTACCGGGTATTGCATTGATATGATACATATTATAGATAAACCTATGACCTCCCCCTCCTCTTTCATTTCCTTTAAATACATATAAAATTGTAACTTCTTTTCACAATCAACCTTTTAATGATTGCTCTTTCAAATTCTATTTTACTTTCTTCACTTCCAAATACTTGTGTATTAAAATCCCCTCTTGTTTGAGCCTTATTTGTTTACTTGTTAATTGCACCAAATTCAAAAAGAACTATCTGGCCTGGAACCACACTAGTGGATTCTGATGGGTGCCTAACACCTTCCCCTTAGGATAATTTCAAGCCCTTACCCTATCTCTGGTTATCAAACAGACTTAGAAGTGAACCTTGTAGGTGTCCTAATGCACCTTAAATCATTAGGTGGTGACTCTTCAAATGCAAAACCCAATTCCCAAAAGGAATGAGTTGTCCACATAATGATCCTTTAAGATAGCCTTGTCCAAAGTCCACTGGGTTTCCCTAAACCCAAACGGACATCACCACGTTCTGTGCATCTATTTGGAGAACTAAATGCTTCATGCTAATTGTTGGTATTAAATAGTTGATTTTGGTGGGGGGTAAGGGCCTAACCTTATTTGTCTTGCAGAAGTATGAGGCACGAAGTCCCTAGATTCAGCATGGCCACCAACATCCACCCAAGACTGCTAAGCTGGTGGAAAGATCTTCACTCTAGTGATCAAACTCTCGTCCAAAAATATCTGGGAAATCTACCATCCTTTCTGGAGATCCAACATAACAACAAGATCATAGAAGTTGCCACACTGTTTTGGGACTGTGAAAGGGTTGTATTCCGCTTTGGGAACATTAAAATGGCACCCTTGCTAGAGGACATATAAGGATTGGCCGGTCTAGACTGGGAAACTCCAGGTCTGCTGATGTCTGAGAACCGTAAAGGCAGGGGTTTCCTCAAAATGATGAGTTTAAAGAAGAATCCAGAATTGACATGTCTGAAAGAATCCTACATCCCTTTTGACTATCTGTATGAAAGGTACGGTCACAACAAATCCTATCGTACCTACCCTAACGAGTTTGCCATCACATCCTTGGGGCACAACTATCGAAGGGTCTTCGTATTCATGTTTTGTTTCCTGGGGTTGATCGTGTTTCCGATGAAGAAAGCAAGGATCCACACCAGACTAGACATGGTAACCAAGACCCTAATGGAGGGTATTGGTGGGCAGCCATTCAGCATCGTGCCCATGATCATTTCTGACATATATCGGGTCTTGGAGAAGTGTCAACAAGGAGTGAAATACTTCGAAGGCTGCAATTTATTATTTCAACTCTGACTTATGGAGCATCTCCACAGGGGTGAATACCAATAAGAGATTCAGTGAAGGGACTGGGATGATCACATCTCTTTCCATCATCCAAAGCAAATGAATTACATGCCCAATATGTTCGCTCAGCCAGAAGATGCCAAAGGATGGGTAGGACTATTTGATAACCTAGCTGAAGAACAAGTCCAATGGATGTTCGAATAGTTTCCGACCGAGGAATTCATCACCCGATCCAGAGATGCACCTTTTCTGATATTGATTGGTCTGAGAGGAACCTATCCTTATGTCCCTCTCCGAGTTCTGAGACAATTAGGTAGGAAGCAGGTTATACCTAGGGTCGATAGGATGAGTCATTTTCGGGCTGACTTCCAGAATGATGATAGCCCTTACAAGTGCCAGGCTCAGCATATGTGGCACTGCAAAATCATAATGGGGAGAGATACCATCGAGCCAGACAGGTATCATGCTGGTTGCGCTCCTTTCTACCCAAGTTGGTTGGAAGACAATCATGATGGTTTGGGCCAGCCAGGGTTTGCCCACGGTCACAGAATTATAGATGAAAGGGCCGAGGCATAGGTCAAATACAACCAACTTCGCAAAAAGATCTGGGAGTGTGAAAGCAAGCACCGCGAAATACAAGGGTCCAACCAGAAGCTAATTGAGGAATGGAAGAACATGGCGGTCAGTGCCAACAAGCGACTAGGATACTTGGAGCGAGGCATAGTGGAGTTGGAAAGAAAGTTTCTCAAAAGGGTCGAAGATTGGCAAAATGCTGAAGGAACCGAAGGCGGACATTTAGCCAGGGCCTACCTACTGATGGGACTTCGCGAGTTGGGAAAGTTGTTCGACGGAGCTAGGGATGCCGAATCTGGGAAAGGTTCTTCTGGGACCAAGTAGATAGGATTTTTTCTTTTCGCTTTATAAAATGTCATAAGGCCAATGGCAATTAGTGATTTTCATTTCCTGTGTATTTGGTATTCGTCTATTTTTATCAACAAAATGAGGTATTTAGCATTCCAAGTTCTCCAAATCAACATGTCGCTAGGCCCACCTAGGGCACAACGAGGTCCCCAAATTAGGACACGCTTTGTATTCCTACACTACATGTTTAAATATTGTAACACTTTTTATGATCCTCGCTAACTTGTTTTATTTTTTTATTCCCCTCCCCAAAGGTTAGTTCGTGCACTCTGGCAACATCATCCTATTCCACGAGATCCAGGGGCCCTCTACCTACTCATTATCTCAGTCCAGTCAAAAAGAAGAACAAGGGCAAGATGGAAGATTTGAACAACGTTAGAAAGGAGAATTCAACAGAACGGGTAGAGACCACTAATGATCACGGTACTCAGGTTCCTAAGGAAAATGTATCCCAACTTGAACATTAATTTTTGAAATTCCAGGAAGAACTCGACAATGTTCGGAATCTGGCAAGCTTATCATTTTCCCTCAGCACCCCAGATATCACCTTTCCCAATACTCAAAACCCTACACCACCTAAAAACATCCCGAAGCAACAGAACCATCCCGCTCCTCACACTATTCCACCAAAAACCCAACACAACACCCGCCACCTCTCCAATAACACTCCGCTACTCATCCTAGAACTCCAAAACTCCACGAATGACCACTTTCACGGCCACCACAACAATCCCATCTACGTGGAGACCATGACACTCTCCAACCAACCTCTATCTGGAACACCCGAATCTGATGAAAAGGATCTACTCATCATAAACTTGGATGAAGAACTTAAGAAATTGACTAGCCAGATCCAAGGCGTCAAAGGAAGTAAAGGGATCGAAGGATTGAACTATGAAGATCTCTGTATACAACCCAATGTCAAACTTCACGAGTGGTACAAACCTCCTAAGTTTGAGATGTTTGACGGTACAGGTGATCCAAGGGTCCATCTGAGAACATACTGCAACAAGCTGGTCGGGGTAGGAAAGGATGAAAGGACGAAAGGATCCGTATGAAACTATTCATGAGGAGTCTGAAAGGAGATGCACTATCCTGGTACATTAGCCAAGATCATAAGAAATGGTCGAGATGGGTAGGTATGGCCTCTGATTTCAAGCACAGGTTCAGGTTTAACGCAGAAAATGTGCTAGATGTATTCTATATTCAGAATCTGAAGAAGAAGCCTATAGAAACCTTTCGCGAGTATGCTACTCGATGAAGGTCCGAAGCTGCTAAGGTCAGACCTGCCTTAGAGGAGGAACAGATGAACAAATTCTTTGTCTGAGCTCAAGACTCGCAATATTATGAACGACTAATGATGATTGAAAATCATAAGTTTTCTGACATTATCAAGCTAGTGGAACGAATTGAAGAAGGTATCAAAAGCGGTATGGTTACAAACTTCAAGGCCTTGCAGTCTGGTGGTGTGTCTAAAAAGAGGGACGTAGGGGCCGGGGTTGCACAAAGGACCAAGTCTCCTCTCAAATACCAAACCTACCCAATACCTCCACTCACATATCAATCAGCCCCAAACTACCAAGCACCTTCCTACCAAAATCTACCACCAACTTATTAGTCACCTCCACCTCCCACATATCAGCCTTCCTCACCCAGATACTCTCAACCTGCTCATGTCTACCAAACTTACAATACCCAACTTTCTCATTACCAATCACCCCCCGTGTGCCAAAATTTCCTTAGGCCCCGACCTAATTTTGATCGGAGGCCTCCAAAACAATACACAGCCATCGCTGAACCCATTGATTAGCTATATGAGAGACTGAAAACCACTGGTTATGTCACCCCCATCCCTGCTACAACCCCTGAGAATCCTTCTTAGTGGGTTAACCCAAACAATTCTTGTGTGTACCACTCCGGCTTGAAGGGACACACCATCAATGAATGTCGCTCTTTAAAAGACAAGATACAGTCCCTGATTGATAACAAGGTCATTAAAGTAAAGGAAGCCGCTCCGAACGTCCACAACAACCCCCTACCAGACCACAAAGGCGGGGGTATTCATGTGATTAAAGTAGAGGATGATTGGTATCCCGAGGGATCCATCGTGTTGATCGCGGAAGGCGAAGATCCAAATAAGCCAGTAGTTACTCTCAACCCCATCATATTCCAGATCCAACTGTCCGAGGTCATTGAGGTAGATATGTCTATCCCTCTTGAGTTTGAAGTACCGCCATCAATAAAAGCACCAGCACAATTTGAGGTTACAGTTTTACCACCTAAAGAACATGTCCCATTCAAAGTAAAGGCGGTCGCACCGATTCCAGTGGCGATGACCACCATACCATCATTCCATACAAAAGTTATACCTTGGGATTATACAGCCGAGGCTAGGAGGAAAGGCAAACCCAGGTTCTGAGAGGCTGTTGCAGCGCAAGGTATGACAAGAACTGGAAGAGTCTATACCCCAAAACACCTAGCTGAGTCAAGCAAGCAGGCTTCCAACCGGCCACTCATCATTGAAACAGGTCCAAATGACCTTTGGAGGAAGATACATGCCAAGGAATATTCAGTCATCGACCAGCTGAACAAAACACCGACATAGATATACATCCTCTCATTACTGCAAAATTCCAAGACACACAAGAATGCTTTGTTGAAAGTACTGAGTGAAGCATACGTGCCAAGTAACATCACTGGCGGAGAAATGGCTAATATAGTGGGACAAGTATTGGAAAACCATAAAATCACCTTCTATGAGGACTAGGTTGGGTCACAACATAGCCCTGCACAACACCGTGCAATACGAAGACTACTTCATCACTAGGATCCTTATCGATGGGGGTTACAGCCTTAATATATGTCCGTTGATAACACACAAGAATCTAGGTAAAGGACTGCATGAGATAAAAGAAGGAGCAATCAATGTGAAAGCTTTTGACGGGTCTTAGAGGTCCACCATCGGTGAGAGTAGCATGTGTCTGCAGATGGGACCAATCTAGTTCGAGGTCGACTTTCAGGTGATAGATGTGCCAGCATCCTACAACTTGCTGCTAGGGCGACCCTAGATTCATGCTGCGGGGGTTGTAGCTTCAACACTGCATCAGGCCGTTAAATTCAAATGGAATCACCAGTAAGTGATCATTCATGGTGACAACAACAATCCTATATACAGTCGCCAAACCATTGCGGCAATAGGGGGAAGAAGAAAGCTTGGTGGAGAGACCTACCACCACATCGAGCGGGTCAATGCTGTCGACAAAGATAAATGGTGGAATAACAAGATCGAGAGTATCTTGAATTGGAGTGGATACGAACCTGGCAAAGTACTCGGCAAAAACCTCCATGGAATTGCTAAACCCATTAAACTCAAGAAAAACGGCACTACTTTCGGTCTGGGATATGAGTACACTTGGGAAGAATTCAAAAACTGGTCGCCACCATGGCGCGGTCCTTACTATCCACTAGAACAATGAATACCGCCTTTGGAGTAGACTTTCTAACAGGCTGATATTATTTATGGGACCGACGAAGAAGAATCACTTGCTGCGGTGAAGAACTTGTTCCTAGAATACAATGACATGGACTATTGTGTTGTTCTCGAGGAGAAGGGGGAGGAAGGTCCTTCCATACAAGCTGTGAGTAATGGGGCATACCTCAACAATTGGACCATCAGGACCACCAGAGCCCGACGAGCCTTGGGGTAGCAAGGCTAAAACAAGCATTATTCCTCATTTTTATTTACTAGATGATTTTCTTTTTCGCATTTTAATTCCAGCAATAAGATCTTCAATGTTTAAAACAGTTATGAAATTTATCGAAGCATTTCGACTTTTCTTATGAATTAGCACTCATTATTATTTTTCTCTCATTACTTTACTTATACAGCATTACTATTACTTATCTTGATGAACCAATGACTGTGACATGTAATGAGATAACGCAACAAACAAACACTGATTCAGAAGAAGATGACATACCTGAGGAGATCGTCAAAGAAGTTGAGAACTTTGAGAACATACCTAAATCCAACCTGGACAAAACAGAAATTATTAACTTGGGAGATGATGAAAACGTTAAGGAAACACGGGTCAGCGTTCACTTGTCACCATCAGAAAAGAAGGAATACACAGAATTTCTAAAGGAATATGAGAACATATTCGCCTGGTCGTATGATGACATGACTTGTCTAAGTACATCTATTGTGGACCATAAACTGCCAACTGATCCGACATGTCCACCGGTAAAGTAGAAGCTCAGGAAGTTCAAGCCTGATATGAGTTTGAAAATCAAAGAAGAGTCAAAGCTAAAGTTCTCAGGGTAGTTGAGTACCCGACATGGTTAGCCAACATTATATCAGTACCAAAGAAGGACGGGAAGGTAAAAGTCTGTGTCGACTACCGGGATCTCAACCGGGCCAGTCCGAAAGATGATTTCCCTTTGCCGGACATACACATCCTGATTGACAATTGTGCCAAACATGAATTTCAATCATTTGTAGATTGTTTCGCTGGTTATCATCAGATCTGGATGGATGAGGAAGATGCTGGGAAAATGGCTTTCATTATGCCGTGGGGAATGTATTGTTATAAAATGATGTCGTTCGGCCTGAAGAATGCAGGGGCCACCTACACGAGGGCCATGACTACCATTTTTCACGATATGATACACAAGGAAATTGAGGTATATGTGGATGATGTTATCATCAATTCCAAGAAGGCCACTGATCACATGGAAGATTTGAGGAAGTTCTTCAATAGATTGCGAAGGTATAACTTGAAACTGAATCCCGCGAAGTGCGCATTTGGGGTACCCGCTGGAAAATTGCTGGGGTTTATTGTGAGTCGTCGAGGAATAGAACTGGATCCATCAAAGGTCAAAGCCATTCAAGAACTACCACCGCCAAAGAACAAGAAGGATGTGATGAGTTTCTTGGGAAGACTTAACTATATCAGCCGGTTCATAGCACATTATACAATTATCTGTGAGCCAATATTTAAGATATTGAAGAAGGACGCCGCTACCAAATGGACCAATGACTGCCAAAAGGCCTTCGACAAAATTAAGGAATACCTGTCAACACCACCAGTATTGGTCCCTCTCGAGCCAGGTAGACCCCTATTACTCTAGATCGCAGTATTAGATGGAGCTTTTGGTTGCATCCTGGGGCAATAAGATGAATTGGGGGAAAGGAACAAGCCATTTAATATCTCAGCAAGAAGTTCACTCCGTACGAGGCCCAATATTCTCTTTTAGAATGCACCTGTTGTGCTTTGGCTTGGGTAGCTCATAAGCTGAGGCATTACTTCTGTGCTTGTACCACATATCTCATCTCAAGGATGGATCCTTTAAAGTACATCTTTCAGAAGCCCATGCCCACTGGCAAGCTAGACAAGTGGCAAATCCTGTTGAGTGAATTCGACATTGTTTACGTAACTCAAAAGGCAGTCAAAGGGCAAGCACTGGCAGACCACCTTGCTAAATATCCCGTGGATGGAGAATATGAACCTTTGAAAATATATTTTCCCGATGAAGAGGTATCATTCATAAAAGAAGACGTTGCAGAATCCTATGACGGCTGGAGAATATTCTTCGATGAAGTAGCAAACTTCAAAGGAGTTGGCATAGGAGCAGTCTTGGTATCTGAAACCGGTCAGCATTATCCGGTGTCTACCAAACTCAGGTTCCCCTGCACCAACAATATAGCCGAATATAAAGCCTGCATCTTAGGGCTCAAGATGGCCATTGACATGAACGTGTAAGAGCTGCTAGTGATCGGAGATTCAGACCTACTCATATATCAGGTGCGTGAAAAATGGGCAACCAAGAACTCCAAGATACTCCTGTATTTGCATCATGTACAGGACTTAAGAAAGAGGTTCACGAGGATAGAGTTCTGACATTTTCCCAGAATCCAAAATGAGTTCGTCGATGCTTTGGCTACTCTATCATCTATGATACAACATCCTGACAAGAATTCATTGATTTCATTTTGATGAAAATTCACAATCAACCAGCTTATTGTGCCTTGAAGAAGAATTAGACGGAAAGCCTTGGTTTCACGATATCAAGGAATATTTGGCAAACGAAGAGTACCAAGAGCTTGCAAACCCTACTCAGAAATGCACACTGCGGAGATTGTCCAACAACTTCTTTAATATCGGAGGAATCCTGTATAGGAGGTCTCCCGATTTGGGATTACTAAGATGCGTCGACACAAAGGAAGCATCCAAGCTACTATAAGAAATTCATGCTGGGACCTGCGGTCCACATATGAACGGTTTTGTGTTAGCAAAGAAGATACTCCGGGCTGGTTACTTTTGGATGGCTATGGAAATAGACTCCATCGAGCATGTTCAAAAATGCCACCGCTATCAAATACATGCCTCCAAGCGAGCTCAATACAACAAGCTCACAGTGGTCGTTCGCCGCCTGGGAAATGGACATCATTGGACCAATCAAGCCTGCCGCTTCCAACGAACACAGGTTTATCCTAATGACAATTGATTATTTTACCAAATGGGTTGAAGCAACATCTTATAGAGCAGTGACTAAGAAGGTCGTGGCAGACTTTGTCCGCGATAGCGTTATTTGTCGATTCGGGATTCCAGAGTCAATCATTACTGATAACTGCTCCAATATCAACAGCAAATTGATAAAAGCTATGTGTGAAACCTTGAAGATCAGACATAAGAATTCTATAGCCTACAGGCCTCAAATGAATGGAGATGTAGAAGCCGCCAATAAGAATATCAAGAAGATATTGAGGAAAATGATAAAGAAGTATAAATAGTGGAACGAGAAGTTATCATTTTCTCTATTGGGGTACCGCACCATAGTTCGCACATCAACTGGGGCAACCCCTATATGTTGGTTTATGGTACAGAGGCCGTCATTCTCGCCGAAGTAGATGTTCCTTCCTTGAGGATCATATAGGAAGCTGAGCTCAATGATGCAGAGTAGGTGAAGAGTCATTATGAGCAGCTAGCTCTTATAGATGGAAAGAGAATGAACGCAATCTACCATGTTCAACTCTATCAGAATAGAATGTCCAGAGCCTTCAACAAAAGAACCAAGCCAAGACTGTTCACACCGGGACAACTAGTGTTAAAGAAAATTTTTCTGCATAAAGATGAAGCCAAAGGGGAGTTCTCTCCCAACTGGAAGGGTCCATACATGGTTCACCGGGTTTCAATAAGAGGAGCCCTCATACTTGCATAAACGGACGGAGAAGTTTGGCTAAAACTGATCAATTCAGATGCAGTCAAGTGTTACTATGTGTAATCTTTACGTTTTTCCTATATGATGTAAATTGAACTACGTCTGACCTGATTCTCTTTTAAGAGGGGATACGTAGGCATACCTATGGGTTCGGTCACAATTCAATAAAATTTTCATTTCCCCACAAAATTGAAAACTATGGTAGAATTTTGAGGAGGACCCTCAAAATTCCGAAGTAATTTCAGTTAATCGCTACACGAGAAGCAGTAAGAAGCGTTAACCCATCAAACTGGGGCAGAATTTTGAGCAGGACCCTCAAAATTCTATAGCAAGAGAGGTTGCAATGTCCTGAATCACGTCACAGTCGTCGGTTCATCTAAAAGCTTGTTTTTTAATCATATATTTTTTGTCATACTTTTACAAAAATATGCATGTTTATCATCGAGATTTCTTGGTTTAGCAACGCTACCCTAAATGATACGGACGGTATCACCAGATCAAAGCCGAACGAGTCAAGCAAAGCCAGTGGAGATACGAACTAACCTTCCCCCTTACAAAACTTACAATTTTTCTTTAGATGCAGGCGCCAGGATTACAAAATAATTGAACACACTATACACCCACAGAGCAAACATTGTTCAAGAATACGATTCTCTGAACCATCACACTTACCAACATTTTCTATCAGCACGCACCCGTAATGTTTCATAGGTCACAATGCTCCCAGTAATCACCACGCCGCAATCTGCTATCAGCTAAGAAACTCTATTATCATTTGCTATTTTATCTCTTGCATAAGGCTACCATTCTGCCTTCCGAGGTTAAGCTCTACCTCTATCTGCATCTGCATTGCATAAGGTTACCATTCTGCCTTCCAACTTGCGTACGGCTACCATTCTGCCTTCCAACTTTCATAAGACTACCATTCTGCCTTCCGAGGTTAAGCTCTACCTCCATCTGCATTTGTATTGCATAAGGATACTATTCTGCCTTTCGAGACTAAACGCTGTCTCTATTCACATTTGCACGGCTGAAAGATCTCCACATTTGCATGGCTAAAAGATCGCCACATGCTACTACATCCTTCATGGGCTGAAATATCGCCAACTTATCCAAAGGTGACATCGTTCGGAGGCACCATCCTCATAGCACGAGAATACCATGTCTTCCGATTAGGGTTTTCCTTTAAGTGTTCTTTACCAAATCTCTTCTCTGATTTTAACGTGTCTCTGATTTTGCAATATTTTGTTCATATTGTTCTTCTATCTGAGTTAGCATGTTGAAAACCCTAATTTCTTTTGGGTCTGTACCAGTTCTGAAGCTGTTGTTTAAATGTAAACTTGTCTAATTAAGTTCCTCGTTCTTGTTTGACTTATTTGTGTTACCATTCTTTAAAATATGAATGTTGTTGGAACCCTAGGTCTTTGGGTCTGAAATTGTTTGTTTGAATACTTGACTCGACTGAAAGATTTTATTTCTTTATGTGACTTATCTAATTTTATTACCTTTCAACTCGCCTATGGCTGAAACCCTAACTTTTCAAAGGGTTTCCTCACCTGCTACTATGAAACCTTGCATGTTTCTGATACTCTATTTCTTCCCTGTTGATTCAATGTGACTTGACCTACTTGATTAATATGCTTCGAATGTTTGCTTTACTACTGAATCCTAGCTTATTTCTGTCATTACTGCCTATTTGTGATTTTGTCAATGAGTTTGGCCTCGCATGTCTGATGACCTTGTTCACTCTATTTATATGCTGAAGTTTCTTCCTTTATTGATCTTCATCTTGCGACTGATTTCAAAATATTTTTTCTATGAACCCTACTTTCACTTGCCTACTTGGAATAGATTGATTCTTTTCCCCTTATTGTGATATTTTGCCTTGCTGAATCTTTTCCAAAAATAAGTATATTTTGTACTTAGACTTGATTACTTACTTAATGCTTGTACTACTTCTTTTTATGGCAATAATCCATCTATCTCTAAACTGATATCTTTCCTTATTTGAATCTATTACTATCCGTTAAACAAGTAATTCCTTAATTAAAGGGAATCACTTGTATAATTGATTCTAATTGTTGATTGTTTCCATATTTATTAAGATTTTACTTATTACCTCTCCCTCACTCGTTATCAAAAGGCTATAAATACCCGGCACCCCTCTTCTTTCAAGACACGAACACAAGGAACAAAACACTTGAGTTCAGAACACATACTTCACTCAAAACTCTTTTTTTCTGTTACTACTTGTGTTGCTTCCTTACCTAGCCGGCTAAAAGCCAAGGCTAGGCTGTGGGAAATTTTCTTACTTTTCTTTTGCATTTGCTTCTTTACTGGTATGTTCTAACTAATTTTTCAGTATCAACAACAACATGTTTCTTTACTATTTCCTTCACTCTTGCATGTTTCCTGCTTGTATTTAATCAAGTCCTATTAGTGAGCATACTGTAATCTCCCCCTTTCCCTTCTGAATTAATATTTTTCTTATGTATGAACTATGTCGGTCTCTTATTATGACTTATGAATCCCAAACGCTATATCCACTATATGTTTGTATTCTTTGGTTGGTTTGGGGGCATGTCAGCATTAGACATTTCTGTGCATGACCCAAAACTGACCCTCCTGGGGTCATAACCTCCATATCCCCTATGTGTTTGTATTCCTTGGTTGGTTTGGGGGCATGCCAGCACCATCTATTGTTGTGCATGCCAAAACTAACACCTTCCAAAGGTCATATGCTCCCTGCAATGAATTCCCTAACCCCTGACCCCTTTGTATAAAGAAATGTTGATTTTGTGTAATATTAGCTTTAGTTCTACTATTTTCCAATCACCCTTAACCCTCTCTATTCTCCACTCAGTTTTAAATCTCTATTCCTGCACTTCCACTATATTCTTAACTTAGGTTCTGTCCCTCTTATGTGAGCGTTGCCTTAGGACGCATGAGCTCCCTCTGAATTTGGATACATAAGGGCTGGCCCTTCCACACTGCACTCATCTCTATTTGGTCATGCAAACTTGGGTGTAAGTATTGCGTGGAGTCCCTTGAGACCCTTAGGGAACTTTGACACACCCATGTTTGAGAAAGGCTTTGAAACAAGTTGCATTTGAGGCGGTTTATTCCATAGCTCAGGGAGGAAGCCAAGAATCGGGCTTCCTCTGGTTGTAACCTCTTTTTTTTTATTCTGATGTAATTCATTACCTGGTCTGTAATAGTTTGTAATAAACATTTGGTGTTGGCTAGTGAAAAATGGCTGGGTAATTGTTCATGCTAAGCTATTCGAAGGGTAGAGAACATGCCTATAGGACTTGTTTTAAATCCCGCATTTTAGATAATATGCCTATAAGACTTTAGTCTGCATGTTTAACTCTGTATTTTTAGAGAATCTGTCTATAGGACTTGTTTAAATTCTGCATTTAGATAACATGCCAATAAGATTTGTCTTAAATTCTGCATGTTCATTACCATAATTAGACATCGTGTTCTTAGGATCCAATTGGTTATAATTTGGTATCATGTCCAATAGATTAAAATTAGTACCTTTTCATAGAAATCATACCTATAGGAATTTGAAGTAAATCTTGCCTGCTCCATTTCACGATCAACTAGATATCATGTCTATAGGATTTAAAAAATCAGCAATACTAGATATCATGTCTATAGGAATTAAAAAATTAGCAATACTAGATATCATGTCTATAGGAATTAAAATCAGCAATATTAGATATCATGTCTATAGGAATTAAAATCAGCAATAATAAATATCATCGTCTATAGAATCTGAAACCCGTTTAGTTTAAAATCAGCCTAACTCATACTGTTTTGAACTAGTTTTTAAAACAACCAACTCTCCTCTTATTAACACGATTTAGCAAGCATGGCTATAGGATCCCAAATCGCTCGTTTTAAATTTATTACTGTTTTGTCACATTCTGAATCAATAATAGATATCATGTTCATAAGATCTCACCCAAACACTTAGGTAAGCCTTAGGTGACAACAAATAAAACTGAACTCGCCGCTATTAATTAGTAATTGCTACAACCAGCAGGCATGCCTGATTCAGGCTTCTTATCTGAGTTATGTAATAGACTAGTCTCCCCCAATAATTAAAACTCTCCTGTTTTAGTACTTTAGATTCAGACCTTGATTGTGTTTAAGTCATGCTATTTATGTTCTTTGCTTGAGGAGGCATACATGAGCCTTAGTTGTTTACGCGCTTCCCCTTAATGTGCAGTCCTATGTGTTTTTGTATGTCGCCTTAGCTTTTTCACCTTTTAAAACCTCAAAGTCAACCTGATATCCCTCATCTTTAGGAATAGTAGTCCTAAGTGCCTCCGGAACTGATAGGATTGGGACGGGTAATAGCAAGCCATAGTGGTCGAGACCAATCTGCACTTTAGTACCTTAACGGGGTGGGAAGGGTAGATATGGATATGATGACCGGTGCGCTAATGCCACATGTAGCCCTCTTTATAGGAGTGATTGTCGGGTATTTCATTAATGTGATCCATATTGTAGATAAACCTAGGACCTCCCCCTCCTCTTTCTTTTCCTTTAAATACTTATAGAATTGTAACGTCTTTTCAAAATCAGCCTTTTAATGATTGCTCTTTCAAATTCTATTTTACTTTCTTCACTTCCAAACACTTGTGTATTAAAATCCCCTCTTATTTGAGCCTTATTTGTTTACTTGTTAATTGCACCAAATTCACAAAGAACCATCTGGTCGGGATCCACACTAGTGGATCCTGATGGGTGCCTAACACCTTCCCCTTAGGATAATTTCAAGCCCTTACCCTATCTCTGGTTATCAAAAAGACTTAGAAGTGAACCTTGTAGGTGCCCTAATGCACCTTAAATCATTAAGTGGCGCCTCTTCAAATGCAAAACCATGTTCCCAAAAGGAATGAGTTGTCCTATACCCAAAATGTCATAAACTTGATTTTTCGATGCAAAGAGGGAAAAAGGGGGGCGCGACAACAGTGTTGGGGGATCTCCCGAAATACCATTCCGTAGTCCCAAAGTAAATGTAAAGTACGGGGGATTTTTCGAAATACTGTTCCATAATGCCAAAGTAATTATGCAGCTCAACCAATATACACAACAGTTACGACAACAAAAACCTTCAGTTTATACTAAGTTTAAATCAAAAAGCAGGTAATTTCACTAAACATGCTGCACAGAGTTCAAATAGACAGTTAAACATGTAGGCATGCTTTTCTAATCTAAACAGGATAGTTACATACGCTAGTGTAGTTTAAACAAGGAGAAAAATGTTATGACTTAGTGAAAATGGAGTTTTAAAACAAATAGCCCACGTACATACTCGTCACTTCACGTACACGACGCTCATATATCAAACAGTACCAAATTCTAATGGGAGTTCCCCCACACATGGTTATGCAAGTCACTTACCTCGAACCAAGCTCAATTCAATCCGAAACAATGCTCTTTCTATGAATATCCAGTTCCGGATGGCCCGAATCTAGCCAAATAAATTACATAGTGTAAATATAACTACAAGCAACTAATATAGCTAATGAAATCAAAGCTAAGGCAAGAAAATAGAAAAAAGCCCAAAAAGTCTCTCGGGCCCACGTCTCGAAATCGGGTAAAAGTCACAAATTATGAACACGCATTCACTCACTAACCACACCAAATTCACTCAAATCCGATACCAAAATCTCGATCAAAACCCCAAAATTCGGCCTAAGAACTTTTCTCAATTTTCCCCAACTTTCCACCCCAAATCCGAAATTATATGATGAAATGCCTAATTCAGTGGGATATAATCATAAGGGAGTTAGGAATCATTACCCAATAACTCGCTCTGAAAATCTCTTCAAATGCTTCCTTCTACCGAGCTCTCAATCAAATTTTGTGATATAAACTCAAACCCTCATTTTTGGACTTTAAAATCTACCTAGGTATGTTTTTATTTGCGAACACGACATCACCATCGCAAACATGATGAACAATCTTTCACTGACCCAAAATTCCTTCTTCGCGAAAAAGAGGGTCCTCTCGCGAATGCGTACCTTTCACTGGCTGACCCTACGCAAGCACGGGAACCTCTTCGTGAACGCGTAGGCTTAATGCCCGAAACTCCCTCTGCTCCGTTCCTCTGTGCGAACGCGAGGACCATATCGCGAACGTGTAGACTTAAGGTCCCACATCTTCACGAGCGCAGGAACAACATCGTGAATGAGAAGGAAAACTTATCTGCCTTTCCCAAATGCTCTACGTGATCGCCATACCTGTCTCGCGAATGCGATGAAGGATTTTCTGCAACAAAAACACAAGAAATCTGCCACGTCTCTAAGTCCAAAAAAGACTCGTTGAGTATCCAAAACAAATCCGAGTCCCCTGGGACCTCTACCAATCATACCAACCAATTCTAAAATACCATATGAATTTAGTTGATCCCTCAAATCACATCAAACAACGCTTAAAACACAAATCACCCTCTAATCCAAACTTAATGAACTAGAAATTCCAAATTTGACAACCTATGACGAATTCAACCAAACCATTTTCGATTGACCCCTAATTTTGTACACAAGTCATATTCAACACTACGGACCTACTCTAATTTCCAGAATCGGAATCCGACCCTGATATAAAAATTTCCACTATCGGCCCAAAACTCTAAAAAATTGACTTTTGCCATTTGAAGCCTAAATTAGCTACAGACCTCCAAAACACAATGCGGACATGCCCCTATACCCAAAATCACCCAACGAAGCTAACAAAATTAACGAAACTCCATTCTAGAGCCGTATTCACACAGTTCTGACTACGGTCCAAATCTTAAGGCCTAAACCTCCATTTGGGAACTAAGTGTCTCAAAACATTCCAAAACCTAAAACGAAACTTCCCGGCAAGTCACAATAGTAGAAATAGATACAAGGGAAGAGGTTAATAGGGTATCGGAACTCTAACTCTCAAAATGACAGGCTGGGTCGTTACAGGACCTTCTGTAGTAACCAGATAAGACCAAATATCCTCTTAGCTGTTTGATGTTCATAGGTTCAGGCCAGCCTTGGATTGCTTATATTTTCTTGGGGTTTGTTGTCACTCCTTCAGCAAAAATATAGTTCCTTAAGTATTTGATCCTATTTTTTGCAAACACACACATACTTTCTTTAGCAAAAAGTTGGTGTTGCACTAACAAGTCAAAAGTTAGTCGGAGATGTTGCATATGCTCAGCCAATATCTTGTTGTAAACTAGAATATCATCAAAGAACACTAGGATAAAATTTCTCAAATATGCTTGAAAAATGTGGTTCATAAGCCCTTGAAAACTAGAAGGACCATTGGTCAATCCAAATGGCATGACCACGTATTCATAGTGTTCTGAGTGTGTTTTAAATGATATCTTGTGCACATCAAAGAGTGCCATTCTAAGTTGATGATAGCTTGCTCTTAAATCTATCTTTGAAAAAATTTTTGATCCCCCAAGTTCATCCAATAACTCTTCAATTATAGGTGTGGGGTATTTATCCTTGATAGTGACCTTGTTTAGAACCCTGTAATCAACACACAATCGCCATGAACCATCCTTCTTTCCAACTAAGACCACAGGGGAGGCATAAGAGCTAGAACTATATTGTATGATCCCTTGATCCATCATTTCCTTCACTATGTCCTCAATAACATTCATTTATATTGGGGAGGACCTGTAGAGTCTAGAATTAACAGGGGCACTGCCTTCCACTAAGGGAATTTGGTGGTCAAATACCCCCCTTGAAGGAGGCAAGTGTTTAGGTTCCTGGAAGAGCATTCCATATTCATTGAGTAATGATTGAAATGGCACTGGAATTTCTTCATGGGCCTGAGAAATTTTAGTTCGTGACATGTTGGTAGAGCAAACTTTGATCATAAAGACCCGGACAGTGTTAACAAAGATATTGTTCAAGGCCTTGGCATCAACAATTTTGAATGGAGGGTAAATACCATGTAGTGTGACAGACTTCCCTTGATAGAGAAAGTGCATAAAAAGCTTCTCAAAATTGACCTTGATTTCCCTAACTTGCACAACCATTGAATTCATAACACAATATCACAACTACCTATAGGAAATACTAAGAAGTCATTTTGAAAAAGAACCCATTACATGAGCCACTTAAACTCCTTGCTTCCCTTTACAGATTGGATGATTCTACCATCAGCTACAGATACGTCCTGAGGTTGTCTAAATTTGCACCCTATTCTCTTAGAAGCTTTCTCATTGATGAAATTGGGGGTAGATACATAGTCAATGAGAACATTGATACGATTCTATTCAGAAAATCCCTGTATCTTGGGAGTTTTGTATTAGGCTTAAGATTATTCAAGAAGATGCTAATAGCATGTTCAATCGACAGGCTCATTTTGGTCATGACACTATTGAAAGCTTTTTGGTAATCCTTCACACTCCTAGTATGCTTGACATTCATAATTTTAGTCATAGGGTCAAAGTACTCCGCTCCAAACTATCACATAAAGCCCACACGTAATCATCATGAGTAGGAAGGGGCATATGTCCCTTTCTTCTTATATATCCTAAATTCCATTGTAAGGCATCCCCTTCAAAATTCATGGAAACCAGCTTCATTTTCTATTGAATATTAAGGTCCTCATCAGAAAAAATATTGCTCGACCTTGTACAACCATGTCCTAAGGTCTTCACCATTGAATTTGAAAAATTCAACCTTATGGTACTTAGTAAATGGTATGCTGGACAATGTCATATTGTGAGTATGTGGAGTGTGATAATTAGGGTTGTTCATGGTTCGGTTTGGATCGGTTTTTCTCTAAAAATAAATCAAACCAAGTAAGTTGGTTTTTCAAATATTAGAACCAAATCAAACCAATTAAGTCGGTTTTTTCTCGATTCGATTTATGTTGATTTTTTGGTTTTTTCGATTATTGCTCAAAATTTTCTTAAATATAAGACATACACTATCAAACACATATTTCGGAGACCACATTTTCGACGTAACACTATCAACTCAATTGCCCGTTGAGAAATCTATTATTTACCAAGATATATTGATGATAATTGAATCAAATAGTGATGAATAATTTAAGAAAAATTAAAAATATATTATTTTTAACACGAAATGGATTCTTACACTTAACAAAAAAAACTACTAATCAAACTAGAATGTAAAGGTAAATAACTATACTAAAAGTGCAAACTATTAACATTTACCATTAAATTTTTGAAACTTTGTATATATATGTGTGTGTGTGTGTGTGTGTGTGTAATAATAAATTTGAAATAGCTACTCCAATAGTCAGTTTGATTCTTTTTTTTTCGGTTTTATTCTGATTAAAACCAAAACCAAACCAAATTTAATCGGTTTTTAAAATTTGAAATCAAAACCAAAGCAAACGAAAAAGTATCGATTTTTTCGTCGGTTTGGTTCGGTTTTTTGGATTTTTATGAACACCCCTAGTCGTAATGATTGGTGGTTTGAACATTATGATAAGGATATGGAGTAGATACATATAGGGTCTGGTGGTATAAGGGTGGGAGTATATGCGTGTTTTGGTTATAGTAGGTAGAAGGAAATTGGTTGGGCTAGTTGTATATCTGGTAAAGTGGTGGCATCACTAGTGGGGAGCCTTGAGGCTGTGGGGGTTGATAATATCTTCCTTAATTACTAGAAAGGTGAGGTACTATGTGTACGACTGTTCTAGGGAAGGGGTTCTAGAAAGCTTGCAACCTGTGGCTGGAAAAGGATAATGATGTAGCTGAGAGGTCCTTGGGTTCTGAATGTGCAGAGAAGGGCTAAGGTTTGTGGGAATTTAAGGAGCCGGAGTTGTTAAGGTAGTAGTCAAATTGGTTTGGGGGTTTGGGAGACTAGAGCTGACAGCAGAGTGGATCACAAGTATAGCAGAACTATTAGCCCTATTAGAGCTAGGAGAAGCTAAATCACCAAAATCAAAATGGTTTTTCATTAGGAGAGTAAAGCTCACCTCCACTTTGGGTTACAGATTTTTCACGCTATGGACTTTTTCCTCCATGGATAAATTCATTGAGCACCTCTCTAAGTTCATTCAAGGCTTCCTCCTGACTTTTGTTATTTTGTTCTTGCTTTGCCTCCAACTGATCTTGTCTAGCTGCGAAGGTTGTTGATACCCAATTTTTTCCTATGTATTTTACACTCAAAATACTTTCAAAGTAGCATGTGTATACATATATAAAGATGCCCAAAAGTTTGGGTATTTCTCCTTAGTTTGTAAAGATTTTTTAAATCAATTTATTACCCATTTTGGCAATACAAAATCAGTAATTATTTCCAAAAAATTATCCTCTTGGTGATTAACATATTTTATTCTCATATTTACACCAATAGATAATTAAGGTAATTTTTGCATATTTTTACAAATTTGTTTGGTATTTTCAAAGTTAAATTGCATTTAATGCAATTATAGCCTACATTATAATTAATAATATTTTTATAATTGTAAAATCATTTTCAGTATTTTTAGATTAATATTTATATGTTATTAATTAGTTCAATACCTTTAATTAGTTTTTAAAATCATTTTTAACTATTTTATATAAAATAAAAGAGGGAAATTGGCTATTTAACACATAGCCGTTTATTGTTTCAATTTTAGCCCAATTTAATCCCACCGCTATCAGATTTAATTAGACCCAATTGACCCAATACCCAAACAAATCCGCCCTAGCCCAATATCTAAACTAACCCAGCCCAACTCCGAATTAATCTGAGTCATTGATCAAATAAGATCAACAGCTCAGATTATTATTCCTTAATTAAACTCTAACCTACCCCCCCCCCCCCCCCCCCCCCCCCTTGACCCCTCATTTTTCGAAGACCAGTCTCTCTATCTGTATCTTCCTCTCCTTATTCTCTCTAGAACCTTCTGGTTCCTCTTCTCCGATGACCTTCACCCTCTCTTCGGCCACCTCCAGCCTCGCCTCTTTCGACCACCGGCCGCCTTGAAGCCTTATCTCGCCAGTTCCCTTGATCCCTGAGACCCCATGAGTCTCCACCATACAAGACGGTCACTAAAGCCTTGCACGAGTTTGTTTCATGCCTTTCTCCAATGGGTTTTGGTTCGATGGTTCTATAAACACCATTATTCCTGAGTTTTACAGCCAGGTTACTCTTACTTCTCACTAGTTTCTTATGAAACCCTGATCTCAACCCAAACCACTTGAATATCTGTATTTCTAACAATTTTTAACTCACGCCTTTATGTTTTGCACTACTCTCTACTCGATCTTTACGATGGCTCAAGTTTTAAACGTTTTTGTTCCCTTTTTGAAACTAGGGTTTCTGAACCCTTTTTCTAAATCACTTTATTTTTTGATTTTGAGTACTAATTCGTGATTCTCAGTACTAGTTCTAACCAATTTGCTTAAGTCTGATGAAACCCTAGCTTTATATGTTTGTGTTTGTATTATTTGCTCGTTTGTGTGTTCTTCTGGGTTCTTCTCTGAGTTTCGTGCTCCTTGCTTTAATTTTGTTGCTAGTGTTTCATCCCCTTACCATTCTATGTCCTTCGCTTAAGGTTTCTCTGATTGTTTACATGGTGATTTTATACTGATTCTTACAAACCCTCTTCAAGAATGTGATACTTGCCTTATATTGTGATTCTGCATATTTTTCTTATGGTTTGGTACTGATTTCGAATTGCTTCCTTAATTTGTGGGATACTTTCCTTGATTAATACTGATTTCCTAGGTTTTCAATCTCTTTCATTACTCTGAAAACTATTTTCCAGAATTAAAGTGGTATTTTGCCCTATATGTGTGCACAAATATGCTGATTGATTTGCCTGACCTATTTCCCTAATTAGAGTATCATGCACCTAGTCTTTATTCCATATTTTATGCTATTCTATTTTCTTATGTGATCATACCATGCTTTGTGATTTCTTTCCTTTTAAATGATTGTTTATTACCGTTTGACTCTGACTCCTTAATTAAAGGGGAGTCCATATATTGATTTGATTATGATTGATGCTAGTTCCTTAATTAGGGACTGCTACCTTGTTTTTTTACTCGTATTTAGTACAATAATTACCCCCCCCCCCATCATTCTCTTTTGCATGAAAACGAACAGATTGCATATCACAAAATACACACATCAATTACATTGCTCTCTTTTGTGATATTTCTCTCTTTTTCTCTCTTGTGCTGTTGTTGCTCCCTGTTCCTGACTGTCGTTAACCAGCTGAAAAGCTAAGGCTAATATTATGCTTATACTTGGCTTTTGCATTATGATGTGTTCTCTGATTACTGGTATGTTTTGATTAAATTCTATGTTCCAAACTAATGTGGTTATTACTACTTCAATGTGTTCTATTCCTAATTGTTTTCTACTTATGCTTCTGCCGTGCAACATGTGATTGATTCTTGGTTTGCTTGTTGATACTTGCATGCTCATGACTACTGCTTGTTCCTAATATTACCTGTTATGACTAATATGCTATTACTATTTACTTTTATGTCTAAATCTGACTATATCAAAGTCTCTTTAAACTCTTTTGATTTTTGGTACCCATGCTTAGTAAGTTTGTATTAAGTCTATGTATCCTTTGGTGATGTCTATGTGATCTTTTTGTCCCCTTTGCCCATTATCCTTGTGTGCATCTCTCCAACTCTGTATAAACTCTTTAAATTACCAATTTTTCTCTCCTTCCTGCACTTCACACTACTCTTAGAGAATAGGTTCTACCCCCTTCTTGTGAGAATTGCTTTGGGTACCTCTGAGTACTCACTGAACTTTAAAATACAAGGCTGGTAATCCCACACTGCACCTGTCCTACATTCTACTAAGTGTTTGGGTGCGGGTATTGTCCAATGACCCCAATGGGACCCCAGGGAGCTTTGCCGCACCCAGACCATGGCAAAGGCTGTGAAACTCGAAAGGAGTGAGGTTGGAAGACTGGGCCTGATAGAAGGCTCCCCATAGAATAACTTCTTATTTTGTTCTTTATTACAATAAGTCATCTATCATTGGTTTGTAATAATTTGTAAACGAACGATTGGGTGTTGAATAGTGAATATAGGGGGTGTTATGCATTCTTAGTTTAAATAATGGGTCGCAAACATGCTTGTAGGATTTTATTCACTTATTTGCGCAATAGACAACCTGTATAGGACATGCATCTCATTCACTAAAGATCCTGCTTTAGGTTCTTTACTTTCAGCCTGTTATCATGTTCATCTTGCAACCATGATCAGTTAATAACGAGCAAATGATTGTAATAAGCAAATAGTTGTTGTTGCATTCTCATTGGCATTTAGAAATCATGTTTTAGGAACTCCTATGTGCATTAGACATCATGTTACTTAGGGTGTCATACTTGTCTGAGTTGCAATTGTCAAATGCCCGATTAGCATACTTAACCTAATAATACAAGTACACTTAACTGTTTGTGTACCTCGCTTGAAACTAAGAAGAAAGGGATCAAATATGCATGTTCACCCTTTAAAGTAATTAGGCAATGCATACGACGCCTAGGCGAACTTTAGGCCGGATAAGAATCGATTAATCATGTTATTACCAGTTTAAGACTAACCAGCCTCTTTAATTTTGAACTCTACCGCTCCCATTCTCGCTTTAACTCTCTGAAGTTCACTCGGTTTTTATTAAAATTCTTGCTCTATCTAGAAACGATTTTGAAATGGTGCATCTATTTACTCTCACTGAATTTCTGATTTCGTATGTTTTCAAACTACTGGGCTACCATTCTCTGCCCAGAATCGCGCTACTTTACTTGCCCCGCACCTCGTTAAGCTACTGTCACTATTTCATTTTTTAAACCCTGCTTTAACAGTTCTTTTCACTAACTCAACTGTTGTTACCTATTCCTTTTTTGTAAAAACTCCTATCTTTGAGACCTTGAATGTGTTTGAGACGTGCTAATTATGTGTTCACTTGTGGAGGGATCTGTGAGCCTTTATTTGTCTTTGTATGTTCCCTTATGTGCAGTCCTATTTGTTATGTATGTCACTTAGCATTTTAGCCTTTAAAACTAAGGGTTCAGCCTAGTCCTTACCGCATAGGAATAGTGGTCCTAAATACCCTCCAGGACTTATAGGACGGGACGGGTAATAGCACGCAATAAGTATTCGTGACCAACTCACGCATTTAATAACCTTTACGGGGTGGGAAAGGTAGAATATGGAGATAATGACTGATGCACTAATATCTCATGTAGCCTCTTTTGTGAGGAGCGATTACTGAATATTGCATTGATGTGATCCATATTAATCATAAACCTAGGATCCCTCTCCCTTTGTTTACTTTCAGTTCTTCTCGTAAAACTATTCAAATCCTTTCATAAATTTCTGCCCTCCCTACTTACCTTCAAAAGTTTTTAACTTATTTGCAATGTTGTATATTTGAAGCCTTGATTGTTTACTTGATTATGTGACGTCACAATATAACATGGCCGGAACCACACTAGTGGATCTTGAGGGGTGCATAACACCTTCCGCTCAAGATAATTTCTAGCCCTTACCCAAACCCTGGTTCTTCAAACTAAAACCCTTCCTAGTGTCCTAATGCACTTTAATCATTAGGTGGCGACTCTTCAATTTCAAAAACCCAAATCCCAAAAGGGAACAAGTTGTCCTCCCAAATGTCGTAAACCCGATTTCGCGAGAAAAAGGGGGCGTCGACAGCATGGCGACTTTGCTGGGGATATTCTTTAGGCTTTTACCACTTCATGTTATTTGTGACTTTATTACTTTTATTTAAAGTCTTTATCCCTCTTCTACTTCAAAACTGACTTGGCTCTTTGTTTTATTTTCTTTAATGCTTTTACCACTTTCCTTCAATACTGTTGTAATTATGAGCAATTATTGTAATCATTACTTTATGAACGTGCAAATACGTGACAACTTTTTTCATTCTTGTAATTGCATCTTCAACATCATATTCCACTCATGCCAAACAAATACCATAGCAACGCTTATAATGAGTGGTTGTGCCCTTTCGATATTATCACCCCCCTAAATTTGGCAAAGGCGTATTTGCGGTAAAACCAGTCGATTATCGGTGCAGTCGACGGTTTCATACCTTTCCCTCTTGAGTTGTCCGCTCAAGGGTACTCTATTTAACTGTGAATGCATCATGGTCAAACCTAGCCGAGTCAGTTATGGTGTCCACATAATGACTCTTTAATATAGCCTTGTCCAAAGTCAACTGAGTTTCCTTTAAACCCAAACGGACGCCACGATATTTTATGCATTTATTTAGAGAACTAAACACCATTTATGCTAATTATTGGTTTCAATAAGTCGAGTCCGGCGGGGTAAGGGTCTAACACTTTGTTTTGCAGAAAATGAGGCACAAACTCCCCAGATTCGGCATGGTAACCAACATTCACCCAAGGTTGCTAAGCTGGTGGGAAGACCTTCACTCCAGTGATCAGACTCTCGTCCGCAAATTTTTGGGAAATTTTCCTTCTTTTTTGGAAATCCAACCCAACAACAAAATCATAGAGGTTGCAACTTTATTCTGGGATAGAGACAGATCTGTGTTTCGCTTCGGGGACCATGAAATGACACCTTTGCTCGAGGAAATTGGAGGGTTAGCCAGTATTCCTTGGGAGACTCCGGGTTTTCTTATGCCAGAAAATCGCAAGGGTAGGGGCTTCCTCAAAATGATGGGACTAAAGAAGAATACAGACTTGACTTGCTTTAAGGATTCCTACATTCCTTTCGACTATCTATACGATAGGTACGGCTGTCACACCTCCTTTTTACACACCTACCCCGAAGGATAATGTATAATGGAGTTTTTCCATTTTAAGTGACATTATTCGAATTGGGATTATTTATTCGGTTTAGAGTCACCACTTGGGATAGGTTTGGATTTTGGTGTCCCAAGTCACCGGTTTATCTTGAATCCCGAATCGAGGATATTTTCGACCATCCAAATGAAGTCTGCGAACCAGAAATTCTAAGTAAGGAATTTTGTTGACCCGAGGGAAGGTGTTAGGCACCCCCGGATCCCGTGGTTCTAGCACAGTCGCTTAAACTATTTTAATTGGCTAAAATCTAATTTTTATACATGTTATCCTATAGTGCAATTTTGAAATTATTACCGCTTTTAATTTATAATTTTTAGGAAATTGAACATCGTTTAAAACATGTTTTCGGATCACGACACATGAAATGCACCCGGATCCTCGACATATTTTATTCAACGTTTTGGGATTTGGATTTGGGTCACATGAAATGCACACCCGAGTTTAGGAAGGTAAAATTATTACACGCGCCTAAAGCAACTAGCGTGTTATTAACTTTGCGGGAGGCCATGAAAATTTGCTAAATGGTACGTCCCGAATTCTAAAGATTTTTTAAAAGAAGCAATTAAAGAGGGCCACGCAATTTGCGATTTTATTTGGCGCAACGCACCTCATTTTATTTTAAAGGCCATCTTAAAGAGGCTATAGTTCTCTACTAAAGGTTGTCTCTAAAGGCTATGAATTAAAAATTGTTGAAAGCAACAGAAGGTTCAGGCCTCAGTATTAGGCCCAAATTCAAACAAAGAAATTCTCTATTGTTGAAAATCCCTTGATTCAAATCTGCTACCTAAATTGAAAGCCCAATGTTTCAGATACGAAATTCACACTCATGGCCTCAATATGCACTCAAGCCTTCAAATGTTTTTGGCTTCGAAATCAACCCAGACAGAAGGAAGTTATGGTCAATTTTATTAAAGCCTACCTCAACGTTGGGCCTTGTACATACAAATTTTAGGCCCAAATCCTATTTAACCAAAGGCTGTCAAGTTTAGCTCACAAACGAGCCCAAGTCAAGTACTAGATTTCAATTGGACTGGACTTAACAATTTGTGGATAGATGAATGGTTTCAAGCGTATTCAAGTCAATACATGCTGGCCTTAAATCTAATTCTCACATACATATTCAACTCAAGTGTATTTTGAGAACCTAACATACTTATTCTGAAAATTTTGACAGCCAATTAATTTCACTCAATACATATTACGAATTTTTATTTGTAGACTGAACCTGGAAATGAGCCACTAAAATAGCCAACACCTTTAAACTACAGATATACTTGATTTCATATTGTTATGAGCATACGTACTCTTTCCAGATTTTAATCATGCTAATACGTTCTAACATTTATAATAAAATTGGATTAACACTGCTAAATCGGTATCATATTCTGAACTTAATTATTATGATAAAACAAGCCAAAACTATACACATGGAATCTAGCACTATTAAAAGGGCGTCTGAGCAACCATAACAGTCCAGTAGTTCAGTTTAATAACAGTTCGAACAGTCCTATACAGTCCGAGTTAACTACAACATTCAACTACTCCAATTTTAATTGAACTAAAATATGAGCGAATGTGAAAGAGAAGACAACGAAGAACAGGAGCAGCAAGCAGGGAACCATGCTAAATGAGCCATTTCCATTTAATTTCTCAAATCAGGCATGCATTATCAGGGATTCAGGATTTGTACTTGGAATTTGGACCAAAATAAGAAGAAGGAGAAGTCGGCAGCAGTAAGCAGTACCAACAACAATAATCAACAATCAACAACAACTTTGAACTGATTTTTGACCCAGAAATGATATCCCAACCAAACAGCAGCTAATTTCAGATGATCTAAACCAGTGAACACCTAAAACTAACTCGAATGAACTCAAATAAAATCAGAAATGATCTCAGGAACTTTTGAAGACCACAATGTCTGAAACAGGACTATTCAAGCCATTTTGTCAACCTAATCTAAGCTAGAAGTTCAAATTTAGAGCTGGAACTGAAATTATTGTAAGAAAACTGTAATGGAACTGTATTTTTGGAGTTTTTGTGCATTGTTTTTGTATTTTTTTTGGAGATCTAAGATCTAAAATGGACTCTTTCTTCTCATATTTCAGATCTGTGCTTTTGAATTTGAATTTCAAAATTTTTAGTGTTTTTTTTTCTTCTGAAACAAGGCAGTAGAGACTGCCTTTTATAGGCAAAAATTGGGGCTCTTTCAAATTTTTTGCTTTACACCTTTATAGGCAAAAATTGGGGCTTGTTGCGCAAGTTACTGCACTCGAATTCTGATATTCAACTTAAACTCCAACCTAGAAACTTCTAAATGGTTCTATTTTAGTTACTACAATATTCTTTTTATCTAAAATACCTAAACTGACCTTTTATTCTATGTAAAATTACCAACCTAGTACTAACTAAACCCCATCCTTTTACCCCAAGTCCATTTAAACCGTGGTTAACTATCTAGAGCTGGAATCAAACAGCTATAATCATACAAATCCTAAAATTGAACTAATTAGACAAACTAGCTAATCATGAAATTAGATCTAACAATCAATGAACTACGATTATGGGCAGTCAAACAACTTGAAACTAAAATCAAATTGCATCAATATGGAGAGAAAAATCCAACACTGGCAAATGAAAGAAAATTCAAGACCAGGCAGAAGTATGAATCAGATTATCAAACTAAACTAATCGATAATTACAGACCTATAACACTGATTAACAAAAAAAACCACACTTAAACTAATTTTAATAACAGAGAAATCAAAACACAACAAAATTAAAAAGAACAAATTCATACTATCGATTAACAGAGAATTAGAACTCAAACAAGATGAAGATGAACAAATAAGAACAGAGAAAAACAAAACCAATTACTGACTCTAAACAGATTGGTAAGCAAGAATAAAAACCAAAACCTAAATTGATTAATCATGAAGAGGAATCAGTCATGCAGACGAAACTAATTCAAATAACAAAAGAAAACAAAAAAACTCACCTATGAGACTTTAGGGTCCTGCCGCTTCTTCGATTTAAAATTCGATCAACTCCAGTGATATTTAGAGGAATCCAGTTAGGGATTAGGGAAGAGGGAGGTGAGGAGATCTTCGGGTGTAATTTTGGGGCCGTTTGGAGGAGTTAGGGTTCTGGTCGGAATTTCAATTTGATATTAGAATAGATGGGCAAGGATTTGAGGGACGAGGTTTGGGGGTTTGGAAAGAGGAGAATAAGGGGAGTTCGGGGTGAATTTTTGGTGGTCGTTGGAGGTTCGCCTCCGCCGTGGGGCGATTTCCGGCGGCGGTCTAGGGCGGAGCCGGTGGGGACATCTCTAGAGAGAGTGGGGTGAGAGAGAGAGGCTTGGGGGGGTAGGGTAGGTCCGACACTTTAATATTAAATTTACCTATAGTTCTGAGCCGTAGGATCAAAGATCCTCGACGGCCCAGATTTGATGGAACGGAAACGACGTCGTTTGGCTATTAGCTAGACCGGGTGGGGTATTTTGGGCTTGGTCTTGGGCTGGCGTGGACGGGTATCAGGGGTTGGTTTGGGCTGGTATATTATATGGTAACAGGCCCAAACGTGGGTATTTATATAATCCTGCCCTTTTATTTGTATTTTCCTTTAATTCTCTTTTCCCTTTATTTGTTTTCTCTCTTTTCTTTCTTCTTTTCTCTTTTTTTTTTTAATTTAAAAACTAAACTAATAATTTAAACCTCACAATTAATTCTAAATACCTAATTAAGCTACAAACCTAAAACTAAAATTAAAATCAAACAAAACAAGGTTTCTTTGTGATTTTGCTTATATTTGTAAAAACCTAGTTACTAATTAGTTTTAAAATGTAAAAATTAAATTCTAAATGCCAAAAAAATTGTATTTTTATCAGTTATCATGCACACATAATTGAAATAATGCACACAAAATTACACAATTAAATCCTAAAATTTAAATAATAAAAACAAATCCTAATTTTAATGAATTCTATAGGAGTAATTTAAATGAGGAAAAAATTACATGCTCACAGCTGCCCTCTTTGCTCGGAGACACGAAGGGTTTTCGGGCAAAGATAAATGAGCAATTATGAGAGATTTTCGCCTGCTTGGCACTCCATGAGAAGCATTTTCAAAACCGTCTGACCGAACCCTGCTTCAAAGGTTGCCTACATATCCTTAGCTATAAAAGAATCAGGTGAGTGTAGTTCTGGAAATGCTGTGATTTCACTGCTGTTGCTGCTACTACTGTTTGCTGACCTCCTTATTACACCAAAAGTAAAATCAAAGCTAAGCTAGCTATGCGTATCAACTATGAGTTACAAGATTCCTATCTATAATTGTCTTGAAGCTTGACCTTGAGTCTTAGCTGATTTTGTTGTGGACTCTGATCCGAATTTTGATGCTCACAAGTTGTAGGTGTTGTTTCTTTCTTCAGCATTGTGTCAAAACAACAGGCGGAGCTCGTGACTTCAATCAATTTTTTGAGCAGTCCGCATCTCTGTTCACTTCGGCATTTTGAATTCACTTTTTGTTCTTTTTTTTCTTCTTTTCTTTATTCTTAATTAAGACTCATTCTTTTTGTCGTCTCGAATCCTGTGCCTCGAGGTCAGATCCTGTTCGGACACCAAAACAAACAAATGAACGAAATCTTTCTGCCCCAGTTTTCACTAGAAAAATTTTGTGAGTTAGTTGTGACACATATCTAAGCAATAAAATCAGGATTGTGTATCCTTAGGAGTGAAGCCTTTAAATTGGGAGGATTACCAGGTTATGTTGGAAAGTGACCGGGTTATGCCGGAAAAAAAAGGGTCATCGGGTTATGCCGGGGAGATCCACGGGTTATGCCGGGATTGCAAGAAAAAAGCTCCTTGGGTTATGCCAGGGAGGTCCACGGTTTATGTCGGGATTGAAAGAAAAGGCTCATTGGGTTATGCCAGGGAGGTCCACGGGTTATGCCGGGATTGAAAGAGAAAGGCTCCTTGGGTTATGCTAGGGAGGTCCACGGGTTATGCCGAGATTGAAAGAAAAAGGCTCCTTGGGTTATGCCAGGGAGGTCCGCGGGTTATGCCGGGATTGAAAGAAAAAAGGCTCCGTGGGTTATGCTAGGGAGAGGTCCACGGGTTATGCCGGATAAAAGAAAAAAAAAGGTCCTTGGGTTATGCCAGGGAGATCTGCGGGTTATGCCGGGATAGGAAAGAAAAAAGGCTCCTTGGGTTATGCTAGAGAAATCTGCGGGTCATGCCGGGATAAGAAAGAAAAAAGGCTCATTGGGTTATGCCAGGGACATCCGCGGGTTATGCCGGGATTGGAAAGAAAAAAGGCTCCTTGGGTTATGCCAGGGTGATCTGCGGGTTATGTCGGAATTGGAAGAAAAAAGGCTCCTTGGGTTATGCTAGGGAGATCCGGGGGTTATGCCGGGATTAGAAAAAAAAAGGCTCCTTGGGTTATGCCAAGGAGGTCCACGGGTTATGCCGGGGTATCTAGGGAATGGGGGCCCTATGCTGCCATGATTTTTTTTCTTTAGGGATTTTTCTTTTTCACTTCTTCTTCTTCTTTCTTTCTTCTTCTTTTTCTTTTCTTCTTTTTCTTTCTTTCTTTTTATTTAGTAAAATGCATGAAAGAATTTGGGGGGAAACTTCCCTTTTTTGGTCGGTTCCCTGCTGCAAAATTGTTTCAGCGCTTGCGCATTTCTTTTCTCTTTTGGGTTGCACCTGCTTCTTGCGTGATTGCTTTGAATTACACCTGTTTTAACTTTCAAACAAAGAACAATTTGTTAGTTTGAAACGGTGGTTGGTTTTGTGGCCTTGATCATCTCAATTGCTTGATCCCGACCCAGTTTCCGTTGAAAACTTTGTTGCTTGCTCGCTTTGAGGGTGAATCTCTTTTCAAACTGACAAGACTCAACTTTTAGGATTTCATGATGAGTCACCTGCGTGGGCTCGGGCCTTTTCGCTTTATTCTGCTCTTAGAACCTTTGTCTTTGACTTTCTTTCCTTTCCAATATCTTTGCTTTGAAAGCATAAACCATCATGGCCAGTCGGGATTGGCCTGACGCGCCCGCTGAGGCTGGGTATTTTCTTTGGCTTTTGCCAGGCGAAGCCCTATAAAACTAGTCCTGCCACCTTTTCTTTGTAATAGTCTCGGAATCAGAGTTAAACCAAAAGCGATTCAAATAAGAAGTATACAAAAGGCAAGCATATGAGTTCAAAGAGAGGCGTCCCTTTAGGGGGAAAAGAAGGACTTATCTAGGGGTGCATGTTGACTTCACATGGACATGACATGCTTGTTGGACTGGATGCCTGACCCACACAAACTTTCCAGCTTCTCGTGAACCCATTGATCCGTATTTCGAAACCAGGGAAGCTTGCCAGGACTCTTTTGGTGATGAGATGTCTTCTTTTCGGCCGACAGCGCCCTTTGCGGGTTTTCGCTAATCGACCTCTCTCATTTATCTTCTCACCGTCGCCCGATAGTGCTCTTTATGAGTTTTCACAAAACGGACTCTCTCATTTTCAAATTCTCTACTAACCGTCGCCTTATGGTGCCCGAAGGTTTTCACCGATAAGACTCTCTTGTTTTATTTCTCTCAATTTGGACTATATCATATTCCAACCATGTTGTTTTTCATTTCCCACGCCTTTGTCAACTGATCAGAAGGACTTGGACAAGGTTTTGGGTAAAAAGAATTTTGGACGGAAGTACAACTTTGGAACCATTTTGGTGGACTCATAGCCGAACCAATATATCATCTGCCCCAGTTTCAACTTTTGGGGGAATTGGGATTTTTGTTTTGGTGTGACTGAACCCCAGAGAGAGGCTGCCTACGTATCCTTTCGGAATCAAGTCAAACGTAGTTCAGGGAAACTTTATTTTTGGATTTTCTTTTGTTTTTTTGCTTTGTTTTTTTTTCTTTTTTCATTTCATTTCCTTTTCTCCTCTCTTCTTTTTTTCATCTTTTCTCTTCTTCTCTTCTTTTTTTGTTTTCTTTGCCTTTACTTCCCTTTTTTTTCTTTTTTTTCTTTTTTCAATAATACTTCCAGGTTCCAAAGAGGGTAATCAAAGAATGGGAGCCTAGTGTTTGGGTAGCGAGAAAGAAAACCTTCGTCATCCCAACCGGAAAATATTAGAACTATATGGAGGATCCAACATGGTTCCTTTTCACTGTATTTGCATTGACAGTTGTTTTAGGGATCATTTCCTTAGATATCTCCCAAATACAATGCTCGTCTCGGCAATATTTTTCGGATGATGTATGAACCCTTCCAATTAGGAGAAAATTTTCATTTTGCTTCCTGGTAATGAGGGATAATGCGTCTTAACACGAGTTGTTCCACTTCAAAAATTTTGGGATGCACCTTCTTGTTGTAAGCACGGGCCATTGTTTGTTGGTACAACTGCCCGGATGTGCCCTGAGTACAGCACACTCTTTTGTTATAATGTATGGACATCTCCAACCCACGAACGAATTTTCCTTTAATTGTTCCAATTCTTTGTTTTATTTCCTCAAGGTTACCTTCTTTGCATTTCGACTCTTGATTTCAAAATCTGACAGCGTTTTGGGATCTAGGTATGAAGTCCGCAAGCATGTCATGTTATTTAAAGCTGCATTATTAGAGCTAAAGAGAAGAAATGAAGGAGAAAAATAGCAAAATCAGAAAGAATAAAGAAAAATGAACGATGAAATATTGATTTCATTTCTTGGAATTTTGAAGATAACAGGGTTTACATTCGGGAATTTAAAGACAAGAAACTACAAGAAACATCCGAGTTACACCCTGGAATAACTCGGGATGCTGAAAAAGTAGCAGGACGGGTCTACCGGGACTCCTGCCTGATCGGGAATGGTGTAATCTTCCAGTTTTGAAGCTTGGCACTTGGTCCCATGTATAACACCTCAGCGGTGCTAGTGCCCTCTCATAGTTGGACCATGTGGGTTTCGTAGAGCATTTTCCTCATTACCCCACACATTTCCTCAATTTCTTCAGTCGTGAAAACCTCATCATCTTCCTCTTTACTATACTTAGGCTTGACAAAAGTTTCATACAAATGTACCACCTCATAATCGGCCATTTTCATTTTTTGAAAGAACACTTCTGCTTCCTGAGCACTCACAGGCTTCTTAGGTGGGAAACGCCTTCTGGTGGCATTGTTTACCTCCACTACATTTGAATATTTCTCAACAGGGGGGTTTTCTATTAGCTCTCCCAAGATCTCTTTACCCTTGTACGTAACCACCGTTTGATGATAATTCCATGGTACCATAGCAGGGTTCACCATAGGCTTCTGTGGTACGCGTCCAATAACTACTAACTCACTCAGCCGAGGTGGTTTGATTGTCCCCCGCACCACATAGGCTTGCCTGGGTACGTACATTTGGGTTCCTCTTTACAATTCAAATTTCTTTGGAGTGCTCACAACCAGTTGCTTTTCTTGGCGGCCCCGTGGGGCATAGAGAATTCCATTTTTGGGAGGTATCGCCTCTATTCTTGTGTCAGCTTTCTTTTTTGGTTCTGTCTTGGTGATTTTGCTCTTCTTCTCCCCTTTCTCTTGCTTAGGGGCCACCTTTGGCTTTCTTTCTACATCAGGATAACAATTATAGCTTTTAATGCTGGATCAAATTCTCTGTCTTCACAGATCATCCCGATCACTGACCCGTTGTTGTGGGCTGGCAGTGGATTATTGGCCACATTTGGGATATCCTAATCCCTCAGTACTATTTTTCCTTGCTATATTAAGTTTTCCACCGCTTGTTTCAGAGTCCAACAGTCATTTGTATGATGTCCTTCTGCCCTTGAATGGTATGTACACCTGACACCAGCTCTGTAGGCAGGCGATGCCAGGTTTTGTTTGTTCTGAGGGACCGGCTGCAGTAGACCCATTTGGATAAGTTTTGAGAATAGACTAGAGTAATATTCACCAATTGGGGTAAAATTTTGTCTTCTGGGTGGCTCACGAGAAGGAAAGTTATTCTGTGGAGGACGAGGATTATAGCGGTTTTGGTGGGGAGGTTGATTTCTTGGGAATGGAGCTGGATTTCTATTGGCCTGTGGCTGCGGTCGGGCAAAGGGTTGAGCATTCATGACCGCGTAAGTTGGAGGAGCATAAGCCATGTCATGATGAGGGTAGTAATGTTGAGGGTTTCTTTCAGAAAACATAGGTCTGGGAGTGCGATGCCTCCTAACCCCTGAGGCTGCCATAACTGTTTCTTCTTTCTTCTTACCTTTGGCCATTCCTCCAGACCCACCTTGGATGGCTTGGGAGGTTGACCTAATGGCCGACTGACTCAAGATTCTTCCTTTCTTCAAACCATTCTCCACCATTTCACCAATCTTAATCGCCTCTGCAAAAGGTTTGCCCATGGCCGACATCATGTTCTGGAAGTAATCTGCTTCCTGGGCTTGAAGGAAGACAGTGACCATTTCTACTTCATCCATGGGAGGTTTCACCCTCGATGCCTGTTCGCGCCACTTAATAGCATATTCTCTGAAACTTTTCGAAGGCTTCTTCTTCAAATTTGCCAAGGCATTCCTGTCTGGCGCGATGTCGATGTTATATTGAAACTGCCTTACAAAATCTCTGGCAAGATCGTCCCAAATGTGCCATAGTGAGACGTCCTAGTCCATATACCACTCTGAGGCAATGCCTACTAAGATTTCTCCGAAGTAAGCCATCAACAACTCCTCTTTTCCTCCGGCCCCGCGCAACTGATTACAATACTTTTTCAGGTGAGTAATGGGATCGCCATGCCCATCATACTTTTCGAACTTTTGCGTTTTAAATACCATGGGTAGGTGCACGTGAGGGAACATGCACAGATCAGTATAAGAAACACTTTTCTGCCCGCTTAAACCTTGCATATTCTTTAAGCTCTGCTCAAGGCTCCTCATTCTTTTCGCCATCTCATCTTGTTCAGGAGCTTTGGGAGTTTTATCTTGCCCCGGTGTAAGCTCAAATGGCGGTGGCTGAGGGTAAGTGTATGTGGGATATTGAGAAGGATCTGCTTGAAAGATGGGATTTTGGAAAGTGAAGGCCGAGGGATCAAAAGCGGGCCTAGGTAGTAAAGGTTGTGTGGTGGCGGAGCATGGTGGAGCAGTAAAAATATTGGGAGCTGCTCCTGATGTGAACACCTGGGGGCGTACCTCAGAAGGTGTTCCTATGAAGTGAGCAGACAGGGTATTCGGGTGACTGATGGGGATGTTAGAAGTACCCCCGGTTCTTGGGAACAATTCCGGAAAGCCAGGGATAGCACTTGGAGGCTCCCTGCCATTAGTCCATGCGTCCCACATCTCCATCACTCGAAGACGTAATATCTAGTTTTCTTCAGCTGTGACAGACTCGGAGGTCGGGATCCCTGAGCTGGGGCTGTCTTCAGTGATGAGAACTGGTGGCAAAGTCATTTCGGACGACATCTCTATACTTCCTTTTGATCTGGTGAAATATCGATGCGATGCCAGCTTACCCAAAACCGGCCACTGTTTCTAAATACCTTAAGCTGGAATTTGCAGCAACAAACGGTCAGTTTGAGACAAGTAACAGATAGGTAACCGCACATTGGGGTGTGATGCACCTATACAGTTAAATGAGTGTCTACATGTTTGCCACGGTTGCATGCGTCATCCTCCCGTTTCTTTTCTTTTGATTTCTGTTTGCTTGCTTTTGATTTCTGGTTTTCTCTCATTTTGATTTTCTTTCCTTTTCGTTTTTCTTTTATTTCTGGCCTTTCTCTTTTGTGTTTCTTTTCCACGCTGTTTTTCCTTTTATTTCCATCCCTCGTATTTCTTTTTTCTTTTCTTTTTCTTAGGGTTACGGTCGAATCTTATGGAGATTGCCTACGTATCATGACCCCGCATGAATCAGACCAAGTGTAGTTCTTACAAATAAATTCAAAAAATAAAGAAATAATTTTTGAGATTTTTCAATTTTTCGTTAATAAAACTTCGATTACAAAGATACTAGACTATTTGTTTTTTTAAAGAGGAAAATTACAAAACAGACTCGAAATAACAAAATACAGACTCGATAACTAGGAATACATCAAAGCTTCAAATCCTGGGGCCCGCGGGGCATCATTCGGCATCGCCGCGGGCCTACGTGCAAGACCCATTTGTAACTGCTCCAAATCATTCATAACCTGACGAACAAATATCATCACTGTAGCAAAGAAAGTAGTACGACCCATTCTTTCGCCGGCTTGACATTTCATGACAATATAATCCGCAATGCCTCTAATTTTTTCTCTGATCCGGCCCTTTTCCTGGATTAGTCGGCTTATCTGTTGGTTGCGAGCCTCTAACACCTGGGAGTCATGGAAGTGATGGTCTTTCAACAACTTTATTTCTTTCTCCATCTCGGCGATTAGCCTATAGCATTGTTCCCTCTCAGCCCGAAAGTCCTTGTCCCGCTGGTCTGCCTTATCTTCAAGGGTATTCACTTTTCTTTTCAGATTAGCAATGGTTCCCTCATAATTTCTTTTCATGTGTTGCACAAATTGGGCTCTTTCCTCTGTCTTCTTTGCCCACTGTGCCCGGATTTTTGCCATATTCCCTTCAGATTTCTCCAACTCTTCCTGGCACTCTAAGACTTGCTTCTTCAGCCCTTTTATCAACCTCTCATCGGACCGACTTCTTTCTTGATTTTTAGCAGCTATTTTCATTTGTTGGATTTGATCCTTGAGAGATTCATTCTCTTGGGTCAGTTTCTTTTTGTCACCTTCATCGGCTGCGGCTTGTAAGCTGTTTTCAAAACGGAGATCCTGATCCTGTTTTTCCAATCCTCCTATTCGGGCCTGTACTCCTTTTCTTAGGCTAACTAATCCCATTGTACCTAGGCCCTGTCAGTGAATTATTGTACATGTGGCCTTTTGGCGGGTCTCTCGAGAATTTGAAATCTTTTGCAAAACCAGACCAAGTATTTGGGGTCCACTTCGCCTTTAGCCTGATCCCGCACTATGGTTTTAGGCTCAAGATACCTACATTCATTCCATATCTGGCGGATTTTTCCTTCCGGAAATGCAGCTTTCGGGCCTAGTTCGATGACTTGTTTGCTCAGGTCTTCATCACCATGGCCGGTTTGGAATCTTCCTAGTTGCCTCAAGACTCGATAAGGAGCATAGGGTTGGATACTCTGAATGCCCATTAAAAGAATATAATGTACTTCTGCCGATGTGTATACCGCCTCTGTAGCGGGAAGCCATCCGAAAGCCCATTCAACTTTGTCAGCAGTCAAAGATCTCAAGCATGACAACCAAGCCTCGGTGCCCTCGGGGAACTCAATACCTGTTACCTGGGTTCCAAACTCCTCAATACAACTCAGCCCGGTTAAACCATAGTTCATGTACCCCGTGCGGTGACAGAGGCACTCTTGTATCCATAATTGTAGTAATAGATTACAACCCTGAAAGAATTTTACACCCTCTCGGCATATGGTCAAAGCTCGATACATTTCTGCCACAATCAGGGGAACCACCATGCTGTTAGACTTCTTTATGGCAATGTCGAACATTCCTACAAGGCCAATATCTATGTGACCTTCTTTTCATGGACAGATCACGACCCCCAAAAAAGCTACCATGAAAGCCAATCCCCGCTGGGCCTCCCATTTATCTTTGTTTCCGGCCTGTGTCAAACCAGTGTTGGGCTCCTCAAAACCCTTCGGGTTGCCATATCGGTGGTATAAGAAATGAAGTGTGCAACACCCTTCTGATAGATGCTTATCTTGAATGTCCCGACTAATGCTCAACAAGTCCAAGAATCTGTGGAGGGTTACCGGTCTCGGTGCCAATGGATATCTACTCCTGAGATTCCTGTTGAGACCCGCATATCCCGTAATCTCCTCTAGTGTGGGTGTAAGCTCGAAGTCCGAGAATCGAAATACGTTACGAGTTGGGTCCCAGAATGATATCAGTGCTTCAATAATATCCGTTCTTGGTTTGATGTTCAATAATCCGACGAGACCACCCAAAACCTTGACCACCGTTTCTCTGCTACCTTTTCCCAAGTCATTCTACCACATGTGGAGCTTCAAAGGGATCTCACTCAGGACTGAGAATGGTTCAATGTCAGTGGTATTCATCCTGTACATTTATTTAAAAGGGATTTAATGACTTATTTTGGCCTAACAGCAAAATGGCTATTTTTGCAAAAAATTTTATTTAGAAAAAAACAAGGACTTGGTTTTGCAGATATGGCCTTTCAGCACTTCTGGGAGGAAGATTTTAAGGTTGTGCCCGCGAACCATTTAAAAATGACTCAGGGTGGCTGTTCTTATAAAAACAGCCTTCCGACGTCCTTTTGGGGACATTCGGCTTATTTTAAACAAGAATGGCATCACCCGACTTATTTATGACAAAAATTAAAATTTTGACATTTTTTGGCTATTTTTGCAAAAAGGAGGTTGGACCTGATGAGGGTTGCCTATGTTTCTCACATCCAGTGAGAATCAAACCAGCGTAGTTCGGGCAAATTTGTTTTGTCAAAACCAAATATTTATTAAAAACATCTTTTTTTTTCTTTTTTCCTTTCAAATATTTTCCTTTTTTTTTCAAAAATCCGATAGCATTTCGGTACTATTTGTGCATTGGTTTTTCAAAATAATTGGTTAGCCTCACTTAGTCCTAATACTGCTATTTTTCTCAATTTTCTCTTATATAAGTCGGTCAACATGCAAAGCCGAGCAAATAAGTAGCACGTAAGATGCATCAGGATGGTCTTTTCATTTCAGGTCACCTGTCCTAGACGGACCCAACCCCTGTGTTGAGTCCCCTAAGTCAAATGCACATGATGCAAACAAACGTTCCTACTAGGGATCCGGCATGAGGTTTTGTTCTTCTAGGTTTAAACCCTAGGTTTATTGGTCTAGACCTGGCTTACCCGAGCGGACAACTTAAGCCGAGGGGGAGGCAGCGTACCGGGGATACCGAAGCTCCGTCAGCTTAGCAATTTATCCAAACCTCGTTCTAAATGGGAAAAGACTCTAAAATAGAAGAAAAGCTACAGGAAGTGCACCCTTCTCCATGATGTGGAAGACTCAGAGAGAGGAAGGGATTCGTATCAGTTTATATACACAATTCACAAAATATCAAAGCAGTAAAATATTTAGCACATTTAGCATGGAACATGTAGAAAAATCAGATAAATCCAAATATAATAGTTATACTAAGCTCGAATTCTTGAACCCTGAATCAAAATTCTGGGTTCGTGTCTCCAGCAGAGTCGCCAAAGCTGTCACACCTCCTTTTTATACACCTACCCTGAAGGATAATGTATAAGGGAGTTTTTCCATTTTAAGTGATATTATTCGAATTGGTATTATTTATTCGGTTTAGAGTCGCCACTTGGGATAGGTTTGGTTTTTGATGTCCCAAGTCACCGGTTTATCTTGAATCCCAAATCAAGGAAATTTTTGACCTTCCAAATGAAGTCTACGAACCAGAAATTCTAAGTAAGGAATTCTGTTGACCCGAGGGAAGGTGTTAGGCACCCCCGGATCCCGTGGTTCAAGCACGGTCTCTTAAACTATTTTAATTGGCTAAAATCTAATTTTTATACATGTTATCCTATAGTGCAATTTTGAAATTATTACCGCTTTTAATTAATAATTTTTAGGAAATCGAACGTCGTTTAAAACATGTTTTCGATCATGTCACATGAAATTCACCCGGATCCTAGACACATTTTATTCAACGTTTTGGGATTTGGATTTGGGTCACATAAAATGCACACCCGAATTTAGGAAGGTACAATTATTAAGACCGCTCCTAAAGCAACTAGCGTGTTATTAACTTTATGGGAGGCCATAAAAATTTGTTAAATGGCACGTCCCAAATTCTAAAGATTTTTTAAAAGAATAATTAAAGAGGGCCACGCAATTTGCGATTTTATTTGGCGCGTCGCACCTCATTTTATTTTAAAGGCCATCTTAAAGAGGCTATAGTTCTTTACTAAAGGTTGTCTCTAAAGGTTATGAATTAAAATTGTTGAAAGCAATAGAAGGTTCGGGCCTCAGTATTAGGCCCAAATTCAAACAAAGAAATTTTCTATTGTTGAAAATCCCTTGATTCAAATCTGCTACCTAAATTGAAAGCCCAATGTTTAAGATACGAAATTCACACTCATGGCCTCAATATGCACTCAAGCCTTCAAATGTTTTTGTCTTCGAAATCAACCCAGACAGAAGGAAGTTATGGTCAATTTTATTAAAAGTTGCCGCAACGTTGGGCCTTGTACATACAAATTTTAGGCCCAAACCCTATTTAACCAAAGGCTGTCAAGTTAGCTCATAAACGAGCCCAAGTCAAGTACTAGATTTCAATTGGACTGGACTTAACAATTTGTGGATAGATGAATGGTTTCAAGCCTATTCAAGACAATACATGCCGGCCTTAAATCCAATTCTCACATACATATTCAACTCATGTGTATTTTGAGAACCTAACATACTTATTCTGAAAATTTCCACAGCCAATTAATTTCACTCAATACATATTACGAATTTTTATATGTAGATTGAACCTGGAAATGAACCACTAAAATAGGTAACGCCTTTAAACTATAGATATACTTGATTTCACATTGTTATGAGCATACGTACTATTTCCAGATTTTAATCATGCCAATACGTTCTAACACTTATAATAAAACTGGATTAACACTGCCAAATCGGTATCATATTCTGAACTTAATTGTTATCATAAAACAAGCCAAAACTATACACATGGAATCCAGCACTATTAACAGGGCGTCTGAGCAACCATAACAGTCAAGTAGTTCATTTTAATAACAGTTCGAACAGTCCTATAAAGTCCGATTAACTACAACACTCAACTACTCAAATTTTAATTGAACTAAACTATGAACGAATGCGAAAGAGAAGACAACGAAGAACAGGAGCAGCAAGCAGGGAACCAAGCTAAATGAGCCATTTCCATTTTCATTTCTCAAATCAGGCATACATTATCAGGGATTCAGGATTTATACTTGGAATTTGGACCAAAATAAGAAGAAGGAGACGTCAGCAGCAGTAAGCAGTACCAACAGCAATAATCAACAATCAACAGCAACTTTGAACTGATTTTTGACCCAGAAATGATATCCCAACCAAACAGCAACTAATTTCAGATGAGCTAAACCAGTGAACACCTAAAACTAACTTGAATTAACTCAAATAAAACCATAAATGATCTCAGGAACTTTTGAATACCACAATTGCTGAAACATGACTATTCAAGCCATTTTCTCAACCTAATCTAAGCTAGAAGTTCAAATTAAGAGCTGGAACTGAAATTATTGTAAGAAAACTGTAATAGAACAGTATTTTTGGAGTTTTTGTGCTATGTTTTTGTATTTTTTTTTGGAGATCTAAGATCTAAAATGGACTCTTTCTTCTCAGATTTCAGATCTGTGCTTTTGAATTTGAATCAAACATCTATAATCATACAAATCCTAAAATTGAACTAACTAGACAAACTAACTAATCATGAAATTAGATCTAACAATCAATGAACTACGATTAATGGCAGTCAAACAGCTTGAAACTAAAATCAAATAGCATCAATATGGAGAGAAAAATCTAACACTACCAAATGAAAGAAAACTCAAGACCAGGCAGAAGTATGAATCAGATTATCAAACTAAACTAATCAAAAATTACAGACCTAGAACACTGATTAACAAAAAAAAAACCACGCTTAAACTAATTTTAATAACAGAGAAATCAAAACACAACAAAATTAAAATGAACAAATTCATACTATCGATTAACATAGAATTAGAACTCAAACAAGATGAAGATGAACAAATAAGAACATAGAAAAACAAAACCAATTACTGACTCTAAACAGATTGGTAAGCAAGAATAAAAACCAAAACCTAAATTGATTAATCATGAAGAGGAATCAGTCATGGAGGCGAAACTAATTCAAATAATAAAAGAAAACAAAGAAAACTCACCTATGAAACTTTAGGGTTCTGCCGCTTCTTCGATACAAAATTCGAGCAACTCTAATGATATTCTAAGGAATCCAGTTAGGGATTAGGGATGAGGGAGGTGGGGAGATCTTGGGGTGTAATTTTGGGGCCGTTTGGAGGAGTTAGGGTTTTGGTCGGAATTTCGATTTGATATTCGAAGAGATGGGCAAGGATTTGAGGGAGGAGGTTTGGGGGTTTGGAAAGAGGAGAATGAGGGGAGTTTGGGGTGTATTTTTGATGGTCGTTGGAGGTTCGCCGCCACCGTGGGACGATTTCCGGCGGCGGTCTAGGGCGGAGCCGGTGGGGACGTCTCTGGAGAGAGTGGGGTGAGAGAGAGAACTTGGGGGGGAGGGTAGGTCTGACACTTAAATATTAAATGTATTCATAGTCCTGAGCCGTAAGATCAAAGATCCTCGACAACCCAGATTTGATGTGCGAGCCGTATGCGGTGAGAGTCGCACGTACGGTAACGAGGGGGGTTCGCGTCTCTAGTTGATCCTGATTCGACATTAGAAGTATATTGATTTTTCCCCAATAACCGAATACTTTTGTCTGTAAATACTGCATATTTGATGCCGCGGGAGAGTCTTTCTCCAATGAGAATAAAGAAAGTTTTTGGGCAAGACTCGGAAACGACGTCGTTTGGCTATTAGCTAGACCGGGTGGGGTATTTTGGGCTTGGGTTGGCGTGGACGGGTATCAGGGGTTGGTTTGGGCTGGTATATTATATGGTAACAGGCCCAAACGTGGGTATTTAGATAAGCCTGCCCTTTTATTTGTATTTTCCTTTAATTCTCTTTTCCCTTTATTTGTTTTCTCTCTTTTCTTTCTTATTTTCTCTTTTTTTATTTAAAAACTAAACTAAGAATTTAAACCTCACAATTAATTCCAAATACCTAATTAAGCTACAAACCTAAAACTAAAATTAAAATCAAACAAAACAAGGTTTCTTTGTGATTTTGCTTATATTTGTAAAAACCTAGTTGCTAATTAGTTTAAAAATGTAAAAATTAAATTCTAAATGCTCAAAAAAAAATTTGTATTTTTATGAGTTATCATGCACACACAAGTGAAAAAATGCACACAATATTACACAATTAAATCCTAAAATTCAAATAATAAAAAAATCCTAATTTTAATGAATTCTATAGGAGTAATTTAAACGAGGCAAAAATCACATGCTCACAACGGCCATAGCACGTCATACCGCACTTACCTAGATGAATTCGCCCTCACATCATTGGGGCATATCCACAGAAGAGTCTTCATCTTTATGTTCTGCTATTTGGGGGTGATAGTGTTTCCTATGAAGAAGGCTAGGATCCATACCAGACTGGCCATGGTCACCAAGACTTTGATGGGAGGAACTGGCGGGCAACCTTTTAGCATAGTACCCATGATTGTCGCTGAGATATACCGAGCCCTAGAAAAATGTCAACAAGGGGCCAAACACTTTGAGGGTTGTAACTTATTACTTCAGCTCTAGCTTATGGAGCACCTCCAAAAGGGTGAATATCGGCAAGAGATTCTACGCAGAGACTGGGATGATCATATCGCCTTCCATCAGCCAAAACAAATGAATTATATGCCTAACATGTTTGCTCAGCCAGAAGATGCTAAAGGGTGGGTAGAGTTGTTTGAAAATCTAAAAGAAGACAAAGTGCAGCAGATGTTCGAATGGTTCCCTACTGAAGAGTTCATCGTCCGATCTCGGGATGCACCATTTCTTATACTCATTTGTCTGAGACGAACTTATCCCTATGTCCCTCTCCGAGTCATGAGACAGGCAGGAAGAAAGCAGGTCATACCAAAGGTCGACAAGATGAGTCACTTCAGGGCCGACTTTCAAGACGACGATAGCCCCACAAGTGTCAAGCCCAACAAATGTGGCATTGCAAAATCATCTTGGGAAAGGACTCCATAGAACCAGACAGGTACCATACCGGCTATACTCCCTACTATCCAAGTTGGTTGGAGGACGATCATGGTAGATTAGGACAACTCGGGTCCGTTAGACGCCACAGGGTCATTAACGAAAAGGCTGAAATACAGGTTAAGTACAATCAACTACGCAAGAGGATTCGGGAGTGCGAAAGCAAGCACCAGGAAATTCAAGAGGCCCATCAAAATTTGATTGGAGAATGGAAAGATATGGATGTCAGCGCCAACAAGCGACTAGGGTATTTGGAGCCGGGTTTGGTAGAGTTGGAAAGGAAGTTCATCCAGAGGATCGAAAACTGCCAGAATGCTGAGGGAAACGAAGGAGGACACTTGGCTAGAGCCTATTTGCTGCTGGGACTGCGTGAGCTGGTGAAGCTGTTCGATGGAGCTAAAGATGCTGAGTCTGGGGAAGGTCCCTCTAGGACCAAGTAGTTAGGATCTTTTCTTTTGCTTTAAATGTAATAAGGCCAATGGCCATTAGTGACATTTTATTTCCTGTAATTTTTAGTGTTGTTTCGGGATTCGTCTTATTTTTTATCAATAAAATGAGGCATTTAGCATTATAAGTTCTCCAAATCAACTTGTCGCTAGGCCTACCTCCGGCACAACGAGGCACCCAAATTAGGACACGATTTATATTTTTGCACCATGTGTTTAAATATTGCAACGTTTTCTTCTCATAACCCTTACTAACTTGTTACCTTGTTTTTACTTTTGTCCCTCCCCAAAAGGTTAGTTCATGCACTCTGGCATCATCATCCTACTCCACAAGATCTAAGGGCCCTCCACCTCCTCCTCCTCTGAGTCCTATCAGAAACTAGAACAGAAGAAAAATGGAAGATTTGAATAACTCGGCTGAAAAGGTAGAGGTTCCTCAGGGTATTCAGGTTTCCAAAGAAAATGTCACCCAGCTCGAACAAAAGTTATTGAAATTTCAGGAAGAACCGGACCAAGTTCGGAACTTGGCAAACTTATCATTTTCCCTTACTACTCTAGATGTCAACTTTCCCAATGCTCAAAATCCTACACCTCCACAAAACATCCCGAAACCACAAAAACAACCCGTTCCCCATCAATACTGCAACACATGTCACACTTCAAACAACACCCCACTACTTATTCCCGAACTACTAAAATCCACAAATGATCATCCCCACAACACCCCCATCTATGTGGAAACCATACCGCAATATACTCAATATATTTCAAGCACACCGGAGTCTGATGAAAAAGACTCTCTTATCAGGAATCTGGCCGCAGAACTCAAGAAGCTGACTAGCCGAGTCTAGGGTGTTGAAGGAAACAAAGGTATCGAGGGGCTGAATTATGAGGACCTTTGCATTCAGCCAGATGTCGAACTTCCTGAGGGGTACAAACCTCCCAAGTTCAAAATATTTGATGGCACAGGGGATCCCAGAGTCCATTTGAGGATGTACTGCGATAAGCTGGTCGGAGTCAGAAGAGATGAAAAGATTCGCATGAAGCTCTTTATGAGAAGTCTGAATGGGGATGCTCTATCTTGGTACATTAGCCAGGACCCCAAGAAATGGACGAATTGGGTAGGTATAGCGTCCGATTTTATAGACAGGTTCAGATTTAATATGGAAAATGCACTAGATGTATTCTACATCCAAAACTTAAAGAAGAAACCCACGGAGACATTCCACGAGTATGCTACTCGTTGGAGATCAGAAGCTGCTAAGGTCAGGCCGGCTTTAGAAGAAGAACAAATGAATAGGTTTTTCATCCGGGCTCAAGACCCATAGTATTATGAGACGTTGATGTTGATTGAAGGCCAAAAATTTTCTGACATCATCAAGCTAGGAGAGAGGATCGAGGAAGGCATTAAAAGTGGTATGGTCACTAACTTTGAATCATTGTAGGCCACCAACAAGGTTCTATAGTCTGCCGGCGCATCCAAGAAAAGGGATGTGAGTGCCGTGATGGTTTCACAAAGAACAAAATCCCCATTAAAATACCAAACCTACCTATATCTCCTCTCACATATCAACCTACCCAAAATTACCAAGCACCCTCGCCCTCTTACCAAGCTCCACCACCTACTTACCAATCATCTCCACCCCCCATATATAAACCTACCTCACCAAGATATTCCCAACCCATACTCGTCTACCAAGCCTATAATGCTCAGCCCTTTCACTATCAATCACCTCCCACCCGCCAAAACTTCTCTAGACCGCGACCTAACTTCGACCGTAGACCTCCCAAGCAATACACCGCCATCGTCGAACCAATCGACCAGTTATATGAAAGGCTCAAATTTGCTGGTTACGTCACCCCTGTCCCTGCCATAACTCCAGAAAATCCTTCCTAATGGGTAAACCCGAACAAAACCTATGCATACCATTCCGGCATGAAGAGGCATACCATTGATGAATGCTGCTCTCTGAAGGATAAAATCCAAGCTTTAATTGACAACAAGATTATTATGGCGAAGGAACCTACTCCTAATGTTCGCAACAACCCCCTGCCCGACCACAAAGGCGGAGGCGTTCACATGATAGATATAGAAGATGATTAGAGCCCCAAAGGATCGATTGGTTTCATTGCTGAAGATGACGAGCCAAGAAACCAACTGTCACATTTAATCCAATTGTAGTCCAAATCTAGCCTTCTGGAGACGCTGAAGTAAACATGTCCATATCACTTGAGTTCGAGGTACCTTCTTCTACAAAGGCGCCAAGACCGATTGAGGTCGCGTTTGGATCCCCAAAGGCACCTGTACCATTTGAAGTTGTTGTGTTACCTCCCAAAGCAAGGGAACCCATTCCTGTGGCTATGTCAACCATAGCACCGTTCCATACAAAGGCCATTCCTTGGGATTACATCGCCGAGGCGAGAAGGAAAGGGAAAATCAAATCTAGAGAAGCAATTGCAGCATAGGGTATGACCAGAACCGGCAGGGTTTATACTCCAGAACATCTAGCTGAGTCCAGCAAGCAAGCCTCTGGATGACCAACTGTCACATGAAACTGGGCCTGATGACCTCTGGAGGAAGATACAAGCCAAAGAGTATTCAGTCATCGATCAATTGAACAAGACGCCAGCCCAGATCTCCATTTTAGCCCTGCTGCAAAGCTCTAACGCACATAAAAATGCCTTATTTAAAGTGCAGAGTGAGGCATATGTGCCCAGCAACATAACTGGAGGAGAAATGGTGAACATAATATGGCAAGTATTAGAGAGTCACAAAATCACTTTCCACAAAAATGAGCTACCACTAGAAGGGTTGAGCCACAACAAGGCGTTGCACATCACTGGGCAGTATGAGGATTATTTCATCACCAGAATTCTGGTTGACGGAGGGTCCAGTCTCAATATTTGTCCATTGGTGACCCTCAAAACATTAGGAAAGAGCCTGCATGAGATCAAGGATGGATCCATCAATGTCAAAGCTTTCTATGGATCCCAAAGGTCCACTATTGGGGAAATCAGTTTGTGTTTGCAAATGGGACCGACTTGGTTCGACGTTGACTTTCAAGTGATAGACATCCCAGCATCTTACAATTTGCTATTGGGACGGCCCTGGATTCATGCCACTGGAGCCGTAGCATTAACCCTACACCATGCGATGAAATTTGAGTGGAATCACCAAGAGGTAATTATTCATGGCGATGGTAGCAATCCCATATACAGTTGCCAGACCATCCCGGCAATAGGAGGAAGAAGGAAAATAGACGGAGAAACCTACCACCACATTGAGCGGGTCAACGTCGTGGACAAGGATAAATGGTGGGATAAAAAGATTGAAAACATACTGAATTGGTATGGATATGAACCTAGCAAGGCACTTGGCAAAAACCTCCTAGGAATCGCCAAACCCATTAAGCTAAAGAAACATGGTACCACTTTTGGTTTGGGGTATGAATACAATTGGGAGGAGTTCAACCACTGGTCGCCACCATGGCGTTGTCCCTACTACCCACTGGAGCATCCGATACCTCGCCAGGAGTAGACTTTCCGGCCAGCAGATGTCATATATGGGTCAGAAGAAGAGGAAGAATTGGCGGCAATAAGGAATCTGGTTTTGGAAGACGACAATATGGAGTGTTGTGTCATTATTGAGGAGGAAGGATAGGAAGTCCCTTCCATACAAGCTGTGAGACGAGGAGCGCGCCTCAATAATTGGTCCATCAAAATCACCAGAGCCCAGAAAGCTTTGGGGTAGCAAGGCTGAACAAAGCACCATGCATTACCCTTTACTTTTTTGCTAGTTGATTTCCTTTCCGCATTTTAATTTTGAAAATAAGAGCTCCAATGTTCAAAACGATTATGAAATTTATCAAAGCATTTTAGTTTCTTATAAGTCTCACTCTTATTATTTTTTCTATCATTTAATTTATTTACACAGTATTACTATTACTTATCTTGATGAACCGATGATTATGACATGCAATAAGACAACGCAACAAACGGACATAGACTCAGAAGAGGATGATATACCAAAAGAGGTCGTTAAAGAGGTTGAGGATTTTGAGAATAGGCCTAAGTCTAACTTGGACAAAATTGAGGTTGTCAACTTGGGGGATACATAGAATGTCAAGGAAACGCGCATCAGTGTTCATCTGTCACCATCGAAAAAGGGAGAGTACACGGAATTTCTAAGGGAATATGAGGACATATCCGCCGGGTCGTATGATGATATGACTGGTCTCAGTACATCTATTGTAGCTCACAAACTACCAACAGATCCGACATGTCCGCTGGTAAAACAAAAGCTCAGAAAATTCAAACCTGACATGAGTTTGAAAATCAAAGAAGAAGTTACCAAGCAAGTCAAATCCAAGGTTCTCAGGGTAGTGGAGTACCCAACATGGTTAGACAACATTGTGCCAGTGCCGAAGAAGGATTGGAAGGTTAGAGTCTGTGTCGACTACCGAGATCTCAATCGGGCAGTCCGAAAGACGACTTCCCCCTGCCAAACATACACATCTTGATTGACAACTGCGCCAAACATGAGCTGCAGTCATTTGTTGATTGTTTTGCCGGGTATCATCAGATATGGATGGATGAGGAAGACGCTGAAAAAATAGCTTATATTACGCCATGAGGGATGTATTGTTACAAAATGATGTCGTTTGGATTAAAGAATGCTAAGGCCACCTACATGAGGGCTATGACTACTATTTTCCACTATATGATACATAAAGAGATCGAGGTATATGTAGATGATGTCATCATCAAATCCAAGAAAGCCACTGACCACATGGAAGATCTGAGAAAGTTCTTCAACAGACTAAGAAGGTACAATCTGAAACTGAATCCCGCCAAATGTGCATTCGGGGTTCCTACCGAAAAACTACTTGGATTCATTGTAAGTCGAGGAGGAATAGAACTGGATCCATCAAAGGTTAAAGCCATTCAAGAATTTCCACCGTCGAAGAACAAGAAAGACGTGATGATCCTATCGAAGACTCAACTATATCAGCAGGTTCAAAGCTCAGTCCACTGTCATTTCTGAACCGATCTTTAAAATGTTGAAGAAGGAAGCCGCTACCAAATGCATTGATGATTGCCAAAAAGCCTTCGATAGAATCAAGGAATACCTGTCAACGCCGCCAGTTTTGGTTCCGCCTGAACCAGGTAGACCTCTATTGCTCTACCTTGCAGTATTGGTTGGAGCATTTGGTTGTGTTTTGGGACAACATGACGAAACGGGGAGAAAGGAACAGGCCATCTACTATATCAGCAAGAAGTTTACCCCGTACGAGGCCCGGTATTCTCTATTAGAGTGCACCTATTGTGCTTTGATTTGGATAGCTCAGAAGTTAAGGCATTATTTATGTGCATATACTACTTATCTCATATCAAGAATGGATCCGCTGAAATATATCTTTTAGAAGCCCCTGCCCACTGGCAAACTAGCCAAGTGGCAAATCCTGCTGAGCGAATTCGACATTATCTACGTATCTCAGAAGGCAATCAAAGGACAAGCCTTGGCATATCATCTCTCCGAGAATCCCGTGGATAGAGAATACGAGCCTCTAAAGACGTATTTTCCTGATGAGGAGGTATCTTTCATAGGAGAAGATATTGCAGGATCCTATGATGGATGGAGAATTTTTTTCGACGGAGTAGCAAATTTCAAAGGAGTTGGCATAAGAGCAGTCCTAGTATCAGAAACCAGCCAGCATTATCCGGTATCTGCCAAACTCAGGTTCCTGTGCACCAACAACATGGCCGAATACGAAGCCTGCATCTTAGGGCTCAAGCTGGCCACTGATATGAACATTTAGGAGTTACTAGTGATCAGAGATTCATATTTTCTCATACATAAGGTCCGAGGAGAATGAGCAACCAAGAACTCAAAGATACTCCCTTATCTGCATCAAGTACAGGAGTTGAGGAAGAGGTTCGCAAAGACAGAATTTCAGCATGTCCCTAGAGTCCAGAATGAGTTTGCCGATGCATTGGCTACTCTATCATCTATGATTCAGCATCCAGATAAGAACTTTATAGATCCTATTCCAATAAAGATTCATGACCAACCAGCTTATTGTGCTCATGTCGAGGAAGAAGCAGACGGAAAACCATGGTTCTATGACATCAAGGAGTATTTGACAACAGGAGGATATCTGGAACTTGTAAATGCTACTCAGAAATGCACACTTCGGAGGTTATCTAACAACTTCTTTCACTGTGGAGGAGTCTTGTATAGGAGGACTCCCAATTTGGGATTACTAAGGTATGTCGAAGCAAAGGAAGCATCCAGGTTGTTGGAAGAAGTTCATGCAGGGACCTGCGGTCCACATATTAATGGTTTTGTCCTAGCAAAGAAGATACTCCGGGCAGGATATTTTTGGATTACTATGGAAACGGAATACATCCAGTACGTCCGAAAGTGCCATCATTGTCAGATACATGCATACATGATAAAAGTGCCTCCGAACGAGCTTACTGCAACAAGCTCACCATGGCCGTTCGCCGCTTGGGGAATGGATGTTATCGGACCTATCAAGCCTGCTGCATCAAATGGGCACATGTTCATTCTAGTGGCAATTGATTATTTCACTAAATGGGTTGAAGTAGTGTCATACAAGGCAGTGACTAAGAAAGTCGTGGAAGACTTTGTCTGCGACCATATCATTTGTCGGTTCGGCATCCTAAAGTCGATCATTAATGACAATGGTTCCAATCTCAACAGTGACCTGATGAAAGCAATGTGTGAAACAGTCAAAATCAAACACAATAATTCTACAGCCAACAGACCTCAGATGAATGGAGCTTTGGAATCGGCCAACAAGAATATCAAAAAGATACTGAGGAAAATGATAGAAAAACATAAGCAGTGTAATGAGAGGCTATCATTTGCTTTGTTGGGGTACTGCACCACAGTTCGCATATCAACCGGAGCAACTCCCGATATGTTGGTTTATGGTACAGAAGCAGTCATCCCCGCCGAGGTTGAAATTCCCTCCTTGAGGATTATGCAGGAAGAGGAACTTGACGACGCAGAATGGGTAAAAAGTCGTTACGAGCAGCTAGCTCTTATAGATAGAAAAAGGATGAACGCAGGTTGCCATGGTCAATTGTATCAGAACAGAATGTCTGGAGCCTTCAACAAAAGAGTCAAGCAGAGATAGTTTACAGTAGGATAGTTGGTGTTGAAGAAAGTAACTGGCAAGGTCCGTACATGGTTCACTGGGCTCTAACCGGAGGAGCCCTCATACTTGCAGAAATGGACGGAGAAGTTTGGCCAAAGCTGATCAATTCAGATGCAGTGAAGTGATTCTAAGTGTAACCATTATGATTTCTTTATGATGTAATTTGAACTATGCCTGACCTGATTCCCTTTTAAGAGGGGATACGTAGGCAGCCTTATGGGTTCGGTCACAATTCAATAAAATTTTCATTTCCCCCCAATATTGGAAGCTGAGGCAGAATTTTGAGGAGGACCCTCAAAATTCCGAATAGAGAGGTTGCAATGACTTGAACCGCGTCGCAGTCGTCGATTCATCTAAAAGAAAACTTTTTTTAATTATATGATGACATTACATTTTTACTAAATCATGGATGTCCGTTATCAAAAAAATTTTGTTTAGCAACGCTACCCCAAGGATACGCACAGTATCACTGAAATAAGGACCGAGCAGGACGAGCAAAGTCCATGGGGATACGAACTAACCTTCCCCTCTTTTACAGAACTCACGATTTTTCTTTGGATGCAGGCACTCAAGTCGTAACATCATCAGATATCTATGCACTCATACAACTCCCAGAATCATCACCTAGTTACAATTGCTATCCATACACGACATCCTCAGTAGCCACAATATAGCAATTGACTATCAGCTATAAAGCCATCAGCTAAGAGATTTTACCATTACTTGCCTGTTACATTTCCTACATTGCATAAGGCTACATTTCTGCCTTCTGAGGCTAAGCATTTTCTCTATCTGTATTTCTCTGCATTGCATAAGGCTACCTTTCTGCCTTCCGAGACTAAGCATTGTCTCTATCTGCATTTCTCTGCATTGCATAAGGCTACCTTTTTGCCTTATGAGACTAAGCATTGTCTCCATCTGCAGTTCTCTGCATTGCATAAGGCTACCTTTCTGCCTTCCTAGACTGAGCATTGTCTCCATCTGCATTTTTCTACATTGCATAAGGCTACCTTTCTGCCTTCCGATACTAAGCATTGTCTCCATCTGCATTTCTCTGCATTGCATAAGGCTACTATTCTACCCTTCAAGACTAAGCATTGTCTCCGTCTTGCAGGGCCAAAATATCGCCACTTCGTTTAAATCTCGCATCGGTTGAAAGATCGCCACTTATATTTTACACTTAGCATCGGCTAAAATATCGCCATTTTTTATTTAAGTCTTTACATCGGCTGAAATATCGCCACTTCGTTTAAATCTCGCATCGGCTGAAATATCGCCACTTATATTTTACACTTAGCATCGGCTGAAATATCGCCATTTTTATTTTAAGTCTTGCATCGGCTGAAAGATCGCCACCTTCTGCATTTCCTGGGCTGAAAGATCGCCAAGTTATCCAAAGGCGTCACTGTTCGGAGGCACCATTTTCATAGCCCGAGAATGCCATACCATGGCCTGAGGACCCCACTTTTATCTTTTGCATATCATTATTCAAATGCATCATGGTTCGGAGGCATCATCCTCATAGCCCGAGAACATCATTTCATAGCCCGCGAATCCTTACTAAATGTTTCATGGCTGAAGACACCATAGTCCGAGGACGTCATCCAAACCGTCCAAAGACAACATTAATGATCCAACGGGAACTTGCATCATGTTTTAAATTTATGCACAACATATGCGCTCGTGTTTTATTTGCAGGTAAATCGGCTAGCAACCCTCCGTGTCAGTGGGAGTGATCCCACTCCAGTTTCCGCAGCTTTGTTAAACCCGTAACAATACTACCCCAATCCAAATATCTCGTCCATTCTTGGAAAAATCTCCATCGGCATGTTCCGTCGGCGGGACCTGAACTACATATGGCCTGATTCCTGTAAGACCAGGAATATTTAGGTAGCTCAGGAACCATAGCTCGGTCAAAACTTTTCAAATCATTTCTTTCGGTCAAAATTGGCCATCATATCTTTACCTGACAACTCTTTCATCCTTCTCGGGTAAAGAGGGGCAGCGTTGATACCCAATTTTTCCCTATATATTTTACACTCAAAATACTTTCAAAGTAGCATATGTATACATATATAAACATGCCCAAAAGTTTTGGTATTTCTCCTTAATTTTTAAAGATTTTTAAATTTGATTTATTAACCATTTTGGCAGTACAAAATCAGTAATTATTTCTAAAAAATTATCCTTTCTGTGATTAACCTATTTTATTCTCATATTTACACCAAGAGATAATTAAGGTAATTTTTGCATATTTTTACAAATTTGTTTGGTATTTTCTAAGTTAAATTGTAATTATAGCCTACATTACAATTAACAGCATTTTTATAATTATAAAATCATTTCCAGTATTTTTAGATTAATATTTATATGTTATTAATTAGTTCAGTACCTTTAATTAGTTTTTAAAATTATTTTAACTATTTTATATAAAATAAAAGAGGGAAATTGGCTATTTAACACATAGCCCTTTATTGTTTTAATTTTAACCCAATTTAACCCCACCCATATCAGATTTAATTAGACCCAATTGACCCAATACCCAAACAAATTCGCCCCAGCCCAATATCTAAGCCAACCCGGCCCAGCTACGAATTAATCTGAGTCATTGATCAAATAAGATCAACGGCCCAGATTATTATTCCTTAATTAAACTCTAACCTACCCCCCCCCCCCCTTGATCCCTCATTTTTTGAAGACCAGTCTCTCTCTCTCTATCTGTCCCTTCCTCTCCTCCTTCTCTCTAGAACCTTCTGGTTCCTCTTCTCCGATGACCTTCACCCTCTCTCCGACCACCTCCAACCTCGCCTCTTTCGACCACCAGCTGCCTTGAAGCCTTATCTCACCGGTTCCCTCCATCCCTGAGACCCCATGAGTCTCCACCATACAAGATGGTCACTGAAGCTTTGCACGAGTTTGTTTCTGGCCTTTCTCCGATGGGGTTTGGTTTGACGGTGCTATAAACACCATTATTCTTGAGTTTCACAGCCAGGATTCTCTTACTTCTCACTAGTTTCTTATGAAACCCTAATCTCAACCCAAACCTCTTGAATATCTGTATTTCTAACAATTTTTAACTCACGCCTTTATGTTTTGCACTACTCTCTACTCGATCTTTACGATGACTCAAGCTTTAAACGTTTTTGTTCCCTTTTTGAAACTAGGGTTTCTGAACCCTTTTTTAAAATCACTTTATTTTTTGATTTTGAGTACTAATTCGTGATTCTCAGTACTATTTCTAACCAATTTGCTTAAGTCTGATGAAACCCTAGCTTTATATGTTTGTATTTGTATTATTTGCTCGTTTGTGTGTTTTCTGGGTTTTTCTCTAAGTTCTGTGCTCCTTGATTTAATTTTGTTGCTAGTGTTTCATCCCCTTACCATTCTATGTCCTTTGCTTAAGGTTTCTCTGATTGTTTACATGGTGATTTTATACTGATTCTTACAAACCCTCTTCGAGAATGTGATACTTGCCTTATATTGTGATTCTTCATATTTTTCTTATAGTTTGGTACTGATTTCGAATTGCTTCCTTAATTTGTGGGATACTTTCCTCGATTAATACTGATTTCCTAGGTTTTTAATCTCACTCATTACTCTAAAAACTATTTTCCAGAATTAAAGTGGTATTTTGCCCTATATGTATGCACAAATATGCTGATTGATTTGCCTGACCTATTTCCCTAATTAGAGTATCATGCACCTAGTCTTTATTGCATAATTTATGCTATTTTGTCTCCTTATGTGATCATACCATGCTTTGTGATTTCTTTCCTTTTAAATGATTTCTTATTACCGTTTGACTCTGGCTCCTTAATTAAAGGGGAGTCCATATATTGATTTGATTATGATTGATGTCAGTTCCTTAATTAGGGACTGCTACCTTGTTTGTTTACTCGTATTCAGTACTATAAGTACCCCCCCCCCCCCAAGTCTCTTTTGCATGACAGCGAACAGATTGCATATCACAAAATACGCACATCAATCACATTGCTCTCTCTTGTGCTATTTCTCTCTTTTTCTCTCTTGTGCTGTTGTTGCTCCCTGTTCCTGACTGTCGTTAGCCAGCTGAAAAGCTAAGGCTAATATTGTGCTTATACTTGGCTTTTGCATTCTACTGTGTTCTTTAATTACTGGTATGTTCTGATTAAATTCTATGTTCCAAACCAATGTGGTTATTACTGCTTCAGTGTGTTCTATTCCTAATTGTTTTCTACTTATGCTTCTACTGTGCAACATGTGATTGATTCCTGGTTTGCCTGTTGATACTTGCATGCTCACGACTACTGCTTGTTCCTAATCTTACCTATTATGACTAATATGCTATTACTATTTACTTTTATGTCTAAATATGACTATTTCAAAGTCTCTTTAAACTCTTTTGATTTTGTATACCCATGCTTAGTAAGTTTGTATTAAGTCTCTGTATCCTTTGGTGATGTCTATGTGATCTATTTGTCCCATTTTCTCATTATCCTTATGTGCAACTCTCCAACTCTGTGTAAACTCTCTAAATTACCAATTTTTCTCTCCTTCCTGCACTTCATACTACTCTTAGAGAATAGGTTCTAACCCCTTCGTGTTAACATTGCTTTGGGTACCTCTAAGTACTCACTGAACTTTGACACACAAGGCTAGTAATCCCACACTGCACCTGTCCTACATTCTACTAGGTGTTTGGGTGTTGGTATTGGCCAGGGACCCCAGGGAGCTTTGCCATGCCCAGACCATGGCAAAGGCTGTAAAACTCGAAAGGAGTGAGGTTGGAAGACTGGGCCTGATTGAAGGCTCCCTATAGAATAACTTCTTATTTTGTTCTTTATTATTGTAATTCAATTATCATTGGTTTGTAATAATTTATAAACGAACGATTGGGGGCTGAATAGTGAATATGGGGGGGGGGTTATACATGCTTAGTTTTAATAATGGGTAGAAAACATGCTTGTAGGATTTTATTCACATATCTGCGCAATAAACAATCTGTATAGGACATGCATCTCATTCACTAGAGATCCTGCTTTAGGTTCTTTACTTTCAGCTTGTTATCATGTTCATATTGCAACCATGATCAGTTAATAAAGAGCAAATAATTATAATAAGCAAATAATTGTTGCTGCATTCTCATTGGCATTTAGAAATCATGTTTTAGGAACTACTATGTGCATTAGACATCCTGTTACTTAGGGTGTCATGCTTGTCTGAGTTGCAATTGTCAAATGTCTGATTAGCATGCTTGACCTAATAATACAAGTACAGTTAACAGTTTGTGTACCTCGCTTAAAACTAAGAAGAAAGGGATCAAATATGCATGTTCACCCTTTAAAGTAATTAGGCAATGCATACGACGCCTAGGCAAACTTTAGGCCTGATAAGAATCGATTAATCATGTTGTTACCAGTTTAAGACTAACCATCCTCTTTAATTTTGAACTATGCCGCTCCCATTCTTGCTTTAACTCTCTGAAGTTCACTTGGTTTTTATTAAAAATCCTGCTCTATCTAGAAACGATTTTGAAATGGTGCATCTATTTACTCTCACTGAGTTTTCGATTTCTTATGTTTTCGAACTACTGGGCTACCATTCTCTGCCCAGAATCGCACTACTTTACTTGCCCCACACCTTGTTAAGCTACTATCACTATTTTATTTTTTAAACCCTGCTTTAACGGTTCTTTTCACTAAGTCAATTGTTGTTACCTATTCCTTTTGTGTAAAAACTCCTATCTTTGAGACCTTGAATGTGTTTGAGACATGCTAATTGTGTGTTCACTTGTGGAGAAATCTATGATCCTTTATTTGTCTTTGTATGTTCCCTTATGTGCAGTCCTATTTGTTATGTATGTCGCTTAGCATTTTAGCCTTTAAACCTAAGGGTTCAGCCTAGTCCTTACCAGATAGGAATAGTGGTCCTAAATACCCTCCAGGACTTATAGGACGGGACGGGTAATAGCACGCAATAAGTATCCGTGACCAACTCACGCGTTTAATAACCTTTACAGGGTGGGAAGGGTAGAATATGGAGAAGATGATCGATGCGCTAATATCTTATGTAGCCCCTTTTCTAAGAAGCGATTACTGAATATTGCATTGATGTGATCCATATTAATCATAAACCTAGGACCCCTCTCCCTTTGTTTGCTTTCATCTCTTCTCGTAAAACTATTCAAATCTTTTTATAAATTTCTACCCTCCTACTTACCTTCAAAAGTTTTTAACTTATTTGCAGTGTTGTATATTTGAACCCTTGATTGTTTACTTGATTATGTGAAGTCACAATATAACATGGCCGGGAACCACACTAGTGGATCTTGAGGGGTGCCTAACACCTTTCCCTCAAGATAATTTCTAGCCATTACCCAAACTCTGGTTCTTCAAACTCAAACCCTTTCCTAGTGTCCTAATGCACTTTAATCATTAGCTGGCGACTCTTCAATTTTAAAAATCCAAATCCCAAAAGGGAACGAGTTGTCCTCCCAAATGTCGTAAACCCAATTTTGCGAGAAAAAGGGGGCGTCGACAAAGCTTGACATGTCGAGTGAGATCTTTTTTAGCACCTCCATACATTGTTCATATTATCAGACATGATTGCCCATAGAGCCAAGAATTGTTCTGATACTATTAATACGCGAGGTAATAGAACAGGCAGAGAACAACGAAAAGAAAGAAAAATTAAAGAAAAGAGAAATGCAGAAGATAAAGCTAGGGCAAAATAAAAGGGATCTTCATCCATAATAACAAAAGGAGATAATTACATCCTATATAGAGAGAGGAAAATGAGAAAAAGACCTAAGCACTACAGCTGTGTACGCCACTCTTTCTGCCATATCAGTAACTAACTGGGAAGGACCAAGATTATATCAGATAAAAGAAATTAAGGGGTTAATGTGTAATTTAGGGAACTTTCTAATTTAAAAGGTAAGGGAATTAAGTTAACATCTTTGAAATGTCTATCTACTCTTTTATCCTAACGACTTAACCAATATGTATCACCTTCTCAGGCTCAATGTACAACTTACGCAAGCGTCCTCTCTTTACTCTGTATCTAACTCTTTAAATCTCTTAATCCTTATTCGCATCATTGCTAATAAGTGGAGAGATTCTCGTTGACCATGACTGTATATGCGTAATGGATGGAAGATGTGATCACGGAAAGATCTTGAATATCTCGTAGTTCGGAACTAAGGATGAGAAATCTGTTACAGATATGTAAATATGCTTGGTGAATTTTCCTTCCGAATTCCCGTTATGGATCCGGATAAATGATCATGGTCATTTCCAAGTACTAAAACGTTCCTGTTACATGTCACTGCACGGTTAAGCACCGTGTTGTGATCGGATTTCGCCAATACTTTAACAGCAGAAATTCTCTACTCCCGCTGCCAAATATAATGAGTCTTTTCCTTATTTAGAAATAATTTATCTTTATGCAATGATTTATAGCCACACAAAATATATGTGCTTCATTTTACACCACAAGCTCAAAAGTCTTCTCTCGTTTTTTAAACTTCGTGCCTAGTCAAATAAGTTCACATAATTTGAAATGGAGGGAGAAATTATTAAAAGTAAAAAATTTATTATGGACATGAACTTTTAGGCTTTTATACAGAACGTAGTCTTGAGTAAATATGAATTCCAAACTATGGACTATAATGCATTTGATTGAAACATTAAATAAAGTGTTTACCGTGAAAATGGTAATAATAATTAAATTTGACTATGGGACTCTAAAAATACGTGATCTATTTTTATGCTATTTGTTAAGCAGTTGATGCTATGGGTGAGACTTAGAAACGAGATAAGAGTTAGGAACAAGGTGATAACCAAACCGATAAGTTAGCAAATCGGGGCCCCGAGCTTGTCGATTCGGGGTCCTCGAGGTCGATTTCGGAGCTCGGCTGTGATTTTCTTCGATTACTTGGTAAGAGTATACATGTTTTCTCCATTGGGGGCCCGGCTATACGGACACAGTTCGTTTGACAGTTTGGCCCGGTACATCATTTTCCTATTAGGACCCCTTTGGCATTTTTTGGCTTTTCCGAGTGAATGGCCTTCCGGGGGGATGCCCCCTAGTGTTCGAGGTTAATTGCAAAAGAAGCCTTGAATACTTGTTGAGTCTTCCTTAGATAGCGTGTGGATGTGGCCTCGTTAAAAACCTTTCCGGTAAAACCCTCTTTGGGATAAAAATCCGGTCGAAGGAAAAGAGTGCAATGCACGCTTTAAAACCTTAAGGTCTTCGAGCTTGGTTTTAGCGTTTCGACTGCCTCGGTCGGATCTGCGTAAAGTTCAGAATGGACTATATGTTAAAATACAAAGGGAGACTGCCATACCTCAGTGTGGTATGTGCCGGCGATGTTTCGAGGTCTGATATGTTCTAGTCGCTTGTAATAAGGACGCGGTATGGTCCTCTGCTTTGTTTAATCGGGCTCAACCGAAGATGCAGTTTGATTACCCTTTGGCTCCTTTACAGGTGGAGGTACTGGTACCGGTGCCATATCGTGCACCGCGAACATTTCTCTTGATGCATGTTGTCCCCCGTAGATGGTTTTAATCTTATCCTTTGTAGGGAATTTTATTATTTGGTGGAGGGTGGATTGTACTGCTCTCTTGCGGTGTATCAACGGCCTCCCGAACAAGGCGTTGTACCTCATGTCTCCTTCAATGACATAGAATTTAACATTTTGGGTTGTGCCGTCCACGTTGACTGGGAGGGTGATTTCTCCTTTGGTTGTTTCACTTGCCATGTTGAATTTGTTGAGGACTCGAGTGGCGGGCACGATTTGGTCAAGCAGTCCGAGATGCTCTATTACCCTCGACCTGATAATCTTGGTCGAGCTACCTGGATCTACGAGTACATGTTTTATTTGAAATGTATTTACAAGGAAAGAGATTACCAGTGTGTCATTATGGGGTTGAGACAAGATCTCACTGTCCTCTTCATTGAATGTGAGGGCATCCTCGGATATGTGCCCCCAGGTTCCCTTTTCTCTAATGATGGATATTTTTGTTCTTCTCATTACGGGTTCCTCTGGGGTATAGATGCTTCCCAAGATCATGTGGATGACATGTTGCGGCTTATTCGTTTCATTTTTCTTAGCCGCCTCTCTTTCCCGAAACTGATTTTTGGCCCAATCGCTTAAGATTTCTCAGACGTGACCTTTATTAAGTAGTTTGGCTACTTCTTCTCAGAGATAGTGGAAATCCTCGGTCATGTGGCCTTGCGTGTTGTGAAATTCACACACTAAGTTATGATTCCTTTGTGAAGGATCTGATTATACTGGCCTGGGCCACCTGGCGTCTCTGATTTTACTGATGGAGAACACGATGTCCGATACATCGACATTGAAGTTGTATTCTGATAAGCAAGGTGCCTCTGTTGGCCATGCGCTCCTATCGAATTCGGCTCTGTTGATGAGTCCTCGAGGATTCTGTCCTCGGTCTATCCTTCGATCGTTGCGAGGCGGGTTGCACCACGGGGCATTCCTTATGTCTTCGGTATATGCCTAGTACATTTCTTTATTTGGCTTTGGCTCCTTTATAGGAGCCTGTTGGGGTATACTGAGCCCGGGGGGCTCCTAGTTGGTTGTCCTCGACCCTGATTTTTGATTGATATCAGTTATGAACGTCTAACCAGGTCACGGCGGGATATTCAACCAAATTCTACTTCAGCTGCCTCGAAGCCACCGAGCTTCGTTCATTCAGACCCTGAGTGAAGGCCTGCACTACCCAGTCATCGGAGACTAGCGGTAGTTCCATTCGTTCTATTTGAAAGAAAGACAAGAATTCTCACAGCATCTCGTTCTCTCTTTTTTTTATTTTGAAGACGTCGGATTTCCTTGTGGCCACCTTGATGGCCCCGGCATGCGCCTTTATGAAGGAATCTGCCAACATGGCAAATGAGTCTATAGAGTTTGGGGCTAGGTTATGATACCACATCATTGCCCCTTTAAAAAGTATTTCTCCGAACTTTTTCAGCAGGACGAACTCGATCTCATCATCCTTCAAGTCGTTGCCTTTTACTGCACAGGTGTAAGCAGTAACGTGCTCACTACTGTCCGAGGTACCGTTATTTTTCGAAAGATCTGACTTTCTGAACTTATTTGGAATGGGTTTTAGGGCCGCTTCTTGTAGGAACGACTTTTGTACGAACTTCTTTGAGTCCACAACTTTCAAGATCGGGGGTGCTCCTGAAATTTGGTCGACCCTGGAGTTGTAAGTCTCGACCTTCTTGTCGTTGGCTTCTATTATTTTCTCGCCTGATTCGATCCTTCTAGTGAGGTCCTCGAGCATCTTTACAATGACGGGATCGACCATCGACCCGTTATTGCTCGATATCTCCAGTGCATGTTCGATCGGGGGAGCTGTCCCCCGTGCTACTGTGCTAGGAGTTTTCTGGTGAATTTGCAGCTGAGTAATAGCCAGCTGTTGTGCCTGCAACATTTCAAAAATAACATGAAGGCTAACCTCCCGTTCTTCCCTAGTTGGGGTTTTCTGAGCTTCTTGTGGATACCCTTGGTGCACACTCTTGTTGGTGTGTGAGCTTATATTGACCTGTTGGGCGTCGCATGAAACTGCCGTCCGCTGGAATATGTCCTGGTGGTTCTCAAGGTTTTGTGGTGGCACACAAACACCTGGAGCAGCCACACCGTTCTCCCCGTTGTTCTCAAGATTAGCGTTTTCACCTCTAATTACTGAGCTAGGCATTTCGGCCTGAAATTGAAGATCTTGGACAAGAAAAAGTGTGAAAGATAACTTGCGTTGTGTAATAACCAACAAGAAAATAATCATTATTATTTTTAGCCCCACGGTGGGCGCCAAACTCTTTACTGTGAAAATAGTAATAACAATTAAATTTGATTATAGGACTCTAAAAATACGTAATTTATTTTTATGCTTGTTGTTAAGCAGTTGATGCTATGGGTTAGACTTAGAAACGAGATAAGAGTTAAGAAAAAGGTGATGATCAAACCGATAAGTTGGCAATCGGGGCCCCGAGCTTATCGATTCAGGGGCCTCGCGGTCGATTTCGGAGCTCGGCTGGGAGCTATCGAAGGCAGTTGAAGGGCGACTAACAGTTATAATAAAATCAACAAGGGCTCTTTATGGCCAATGATAAGCAATAAATGATGAACTATAATGAAGATAATAAATGGAAGCAATAATATCCAGAGAATGTATTAGAGAGCAAAGAGATATGTTCTTGTGTATTTAATATGGAGCAACAAGAGCAACAGAAGCAACAGAAGTTTACAAAATTACAAGGATACCCTTTATATATGAGGGGAATTTCAACATAGTACAATATATATTAATTACATAGATATGGAGATGGGACATCTAGTTGACGCTTTGATTCTAGGCCTAGTCTGACAGACTTGGTCGGTTCTAGCTGCACAACTTGGGAACTCCCCACTTTTACCATAGCCGTGGTCAACATTGTCCCAAGGTTGAGCGTCGACAAACCTCGATGGAGGAAACTCGACCGTAGCCTTGTAGCCTCGAGCCTTCGAGATGATCTTCTGAGGTGGCTCGATGACGAAGAATTGAACCCTCCGATTTCACCATATACATAAAGATTCTTAAGTATTAGTAACACAGTTCGAAATCCAATAAAAAGCTTACGATAAAAATGAAATAAAATGCATTCATACTTCACCAAGTTTAAAACAATGGCCTTCACCAGAATAATTTGAATAGGAATGGCCATATTTTTAGTCGTATTTCATATAAGGGCTCGGTTGATACGAGAGATAAGGAATAATTAATTTCGAAATTAGATTTGAGATAAAATTATTCCATGTTTGATTGAGATAAAATTACGGTATAACTAATCTCGACATTAATTATTTTAAACTGTAATATTATTTTTATTCTTATAGAATATAATAACAATCCCGAAAACGTTGAAATAATTTGTTTCCCAACCAAACAAACCTTAAATGTCCAATTAGTCATATTTCCTCCGACTTCGGAATACCTAATCTTTTCCCAAAAAATAAATTAAAATACAGAAAAATAAAAAGTATTTTAGACACGTGAGAAGTAGAAGCACCTTAACGTACACATGGCAGATGTAAGAGTACACGTGTACAGTTGAGATGTCATTAAAAAGTCACGTCATGATTGTGCGTTGGAGAAGTAGACAGCTTTTCTCGGAGTTTTCTGCAGTTCCATGATTGTCAATTGTCATTGTGGTGGTCCAACCTCATGGGCTCTACTCTCCCTTCTTTTCTTTCTCATACATTATTTCTGTGTTTCTTTGTTTTTTCCTTTTTTGATAAATATCTTACCTAATTGGTTAGGCCTTTCCCAAATCCAGGCTGGACGCCACTACAAAACAAACTAGTATATGTTTTTTATAATTTTTAATTACATATTTTATCTTTGGAAGTTTATTATCCCTCTAAATCTTTTCTCACATAAAATAAATATCACCCTAAAGCTAGAAAATCAAACTTTTGACAAATTGTGAACTACACGCACTGTCACATATATATTTACTATTTTTTAAAGGGAAATTACATAAGTTGCCACCCGACCTATGGTCCAAATCTCGTTCACACACTTTCTGTGGACCACAATAATCTTACACACGCAATTTTTCTAAAGTGTGCCTAGTACACACCTCCTTTGACCAGGTATAAGCGTGTGTAATATGATCACGCCCAACTATACCTTATAAAAAGGACAATGCGGTCGCTGCAAATATAATCCGGTTTACAAGTCCGGAGTCGAATCCCACAGAGAACTAAGGTTTAGCTATAGTTGTTCACTATCACCAAGAAGACAAGCTTGAACAATTCCTAACTTATAGAAATTTAGATTCTTGTATTTAAATAATTAACTAACAAATTAAAATACTAAATTAACAACTAAATATACTAAGGGTTAGAGACAAGATTAAGGAGGTCTGGAGTTATGATTTCCCCAATTGTCGAAATCATTCACGCTATGTCTTCTATAATTTCGCCTAAGTATTCTCTACCAATCATGAGCACTCTTATTACCGTAAATCTCTCCCGTGTAATTACGACAATTTACTAG